>JAJTUV010003065.1:0-80168 GCA_021653895.1 Mastomys natalensis | reverse complement strand
AAGCTACATCTGAAACTTTTCTGGTTAATTCAGCACCAGAAAATTCCCTCCCTTAGGACATGTAGTGGTCCAAACTACTATTGCAGTTTAGACATTCAAACTGTTACTATATTACCTTCTATGGAAGGTAGACAAAGAAAAACAAATTTAAAAAACATTTCACTGAGGATTTAGAATCAGAAGCTGTCAGACACATTTTACTAAGCTGTATGAAGGGGTGACTGAAATGCCCCACAGTCTTACTGTGGAGTTTTAATATAATAGGGGAGAAACAAGAGCCCCCACACCAGGAAAGAAGAAAAACAGCAAGTTTAGTGACAACTCATTTCCGTTTCAAATAATAAAAAAACATGCATGAGCTAGCACTATATCCTGCACTAACCATGTTTTATAAGCTCATAACCCCCAAAAGAATATTTAATTAGCCTCAAAAGCCAATAAAACATAAGGAAAGTAGGCTTTGTGCATACACCTGAGTTTTCTATTAGTGTTAGGACACTCAGATAAACACAAAATGTGACAAAGTGGATTTTTACCTTTTACGAAAAAAACTGTTCTCATGAAAACAAACATCTTTGTAAGTCACACATGGATGCATACAGGGTAACACACTTGGAACAGAGTCTATTTACATTGTTATCTTTAAATAAACAAATGTCTAAGGAAAGGAACTGTAGTGTTTATCTAATCAAAGCTGGAAGCTTCTATTTCAGTTTTCCTATTTTGCACATCTAAACTTTAGACAATTATAAGCATGGCTCTTGGTTCAAATAGTATACAGTCATGATTTAGTCTGCCACCATAAAAACTCCAAGACAAGAAGAAAAAGAATGATCATGTAGGTACTGATAGGAACAGACTATGACAATTAACAAGGATACCCCCAAATACACTATCTTCTATAAGACTTGGTTTAGAGAAAACAACATAAGCAGAAAAAATATAAAACAGAAATAATTTTTAAAAGAGATTAATCAATGTATGGACACAGTCTCTAGTAGAACATTATAACCTCTGTGAATCAATACTTAGCAAAGATAAGAATTATTTACATTCAAATAAGCTGATAGAACCTATTTCATTATTCATCACACGATTACTGTCCCCCTTTCTACCTTCTTTCTGTTTTCTCCTTTCCATACCTCTGTCCATTCCTTTATTTTTCTTTCAACTGCTTATGGATACTGAATTCCAACTACTTGGCAGATTATTGACTTCAGATAAATGTTTCCTCTATATATTTCTAGTAGTTTGTTTAAATACAGTTGGATATTGGAGAATAATAATTTTCTTAAAAAGTTTAAGACTCTAGAAGACTAGGAATGTATCACAGGAGATGGAGGAATCAAGTAAAGATATAGTAGAGTGACTATACAATTATAAGAGCAAAATATAATACATAATTTAACAAGACACAATAACAAAATTCATAGCATCACAAAATCACAAAGCCTCTGTAGTAACAATATCCAAATGTCTACCACAGAGGGATGTGCATTTTGTGCATCATTTGAAACTATTTTAAAATAATAAAAATTGTAAATAGTTCTGATATCTTCTTCAGAAATCAAAGATACCATGACTTCTTCTATCTACTATTTAACTCAAATAAATTTATTTTTTGCCTCCATCTCTAAGGCAGTGTTAAAAGTTCCTCAGTATTTCCTTGAGAAAAATCTGTTTCAAGGCAGTTGAAATGAATTTTCACTGCAATGCTATCTTTCTTATTAATTTATCTTATATACATCTTTTCAACATTCATGCATAATCCTGAGGAGCAAGCCATCAGGTGACACAATGTGTCAAACATTTTTGTGTTCCTTTCTTCACGTTTCATTATTCCAGACACCTTGGACTTTGATATTGACACAGAAAGAATACAGCTATCAAGAATTAAACCATGAGTCTTTCGAGGAACCTGTGAACAACTCTAAATTAATGTGGTTATCATAATCCCATTTTCCTGCTTTCTCTTTTCTTCAAATTTATATGATTTTGTCTCTGTTCTGGAGCACTTGATTATGACTTCTTTTTATTTTATCAATATGGAAAGCACCTCCACAACTTACTCAGATGCCTCTCTGTGATTCTTGACTTGAGTAGTTTATTTTAACTTCATTCAAGACCATCATTTGTAGAAAGACCTCCACTCTGTAATAACTGCAATTCTCATATAATTACTATCAGTTAATGAGCACTCTCATGAGTACTATGAACATGTATTGACTTGGGTAACTCTAATTTGTTTGTTATCTAATTTATTTATTTACTTAAATCTTCTTAGCAATCTATTGCCAGGGTATGCATGGCTTTTTTCTTACAGAAGTGGTTAGCAAGGTAGTTTGCTGCAGAAATCTCACACAAGAGCTAAATTAGTTTAGCAAGTTTTAAAATGTTTGCCTTGTTCTTGTCTTCAGATTTTGTTTCCTTGAAATATGAGCAGATGTCAGATGTTGCAGGAATAACCTTTTCAAGTAAGATTGTACCATGGCCCATCCATTCCATTGTTTTTGCTTTCTTTCCTTGTTCTCAGATGACTCTGGTTTCAGAAGAACTATCTACATTGATGCTGGCAACTCTGTGCTGACATAGGTCCTAGTTCAGGTTTAAATAAAATGTCTTGAAGTAGTTATAAAAGAACTTACTTGAGTAGAGCAAGGTCAGATAAGGGGTACAGTGAGAGAGAGGAGACAGAAAAGAGATGTTTTTCTTTTCATTTATGTTTTTGAATAAAGGCTTTAAGCTTTCTGGAAAAATAAGCTATTCACTATAACTAATGACAAAAGAAAAATATGTTTTGTAAACCACTTTGCTTTTATTTTAAGTGGATAGTTTTTGGCAAAACATTTATTTTTTCCATGACTATAGAGTTATTTTAATATACATGATTAATGATCCAATAAAATTAAAATCCCCTACTACTCAACATCATATTTAAGAAAAAAATGCTCACTATTTCCTAATTGTAACAAGTAAGATCTCTGGATGCTGATAGTTTTTAATTAGGTAAGAAACTTTCTTTTAATTAGAAATGAGTTTTTGTTTGTTTGTTTGTTTCTTTGGTAGGTTGGTTGGTTGGATTTTTGTTTTTCATTATTTCTCAATAAGTTCCAGAGTGTCCTCTAGTGGAGAGGCACTCTCTGGTCTCAGCAGTTTAGAAATGACTAAATTACATCTAATTAGATGCTTGCATTAAATAATAAATGTCCCTACTTAGCTGATTGGAATATACTAGTTGAAGGGAAAATGTATTCTTTTCCCTTTAAGACATGTTCACTACATGGCCTAGTTGAAAACCTGCAGTGTGACAAGCATTGTTCTCATTTTAGATAGCAAATGATTTTTTATGATCAATTTTTGTGCTTCCTTCAGAACCTGGTGAGATTGAGCTGACGGTGCACCTTTCTGCCAAAGAGGCAGCAGAAGCATTTAGTGCAATTTACTGTAGCTTTTACAGATATCAACTGGCAGCAGCAAGAATGCCATTACCTTCAGGACTCCAGCTCTGGCTGGCTGATGCAGCTGATGTGCAGGAATCTTAGGGACACAGTTTAAATCTCTCTCTCTCTCTCTCTCTCTCTCTCTCTCTCTCTCTCTCTCTCATTATTTGAAAGGAATTAAGCAGAGAAGAAAATTAAATAATGGTGTGTCTTTCCTCTGTGACTTCTGGAATTCCAACACTAATGTCCTACATTTGTAGTTAAGCATTAGCATCAATGCTGTTATGCAGAAGTGGGTTCTTTTTCAATAAACAAATAGAAGAGGATGAGGAAGAGTTACAATGCTAGGCTCTCTGTGTCAGCGATAGAATTGCCTTATCACAGCACACATGAAAACTCTAGAACAAAAAGAAGCAAATATACCCAAGAGGAGTAGACTACAGGAAATAATCAAACTCAGGGCTGAATTCAACCAAGTTAAAAAAAAAAAAAAAACTATATAAAGTATCAACAAAACCAGGAGCTGGTTCTTTGAGAAAATCAACAAGATAGATAAATCCTTAGCTAGAGTAACCAGAGAGAACAAAGACAGTATCCAAATTAATAAAATCAGAACTGAAAAGGGAGACATAACAACAGAAACTGGGGAAATTTAAAAAATTATCAAATCTTACTACAAAAGCTATATACTCAACAAAACTAGAAAATCTGGAGAAAATGGACAATTTTCTACATAGATACCAAGTACCAAAGTTAAATGAGGAGCAGATAAACCATTTAAACAGTCCCATAACCCCTACAGAAAGAGAAGCAGTCATTAAAAGTCTCCCCATCAAAAAAAGCCCAGGACCTGCTGAATTCTATCAGACCTTCAAGGAAGACCTAATACCAATTCTCTTCAAACTATTCCACAAAATAGAAACAGAAGGAACACTACCCAATTTGTTCTATGAAGCCAGAATTATGCTCATTCCTAAACCACACAGACACAACAAAGAAAGAGAACTTCAGATCAATCTTCCTTATGGATATCGATGCAAAAAAACTCAATAAATTTCTTGCAAACCAAATCCAAGAATACAGCAAAACAATCATCCATCATGACCAAGTAGGTTTTATCCCAAGAAGGCAGGGATGGTACAATATATGGAAATACATCAGCGTAATCCACTATAGAAACAAACTCACTAGATGCTGAGAAAGCATTTGACAAATTTCAACATCTCTTCATAGTAAAAGTCTTGGAAAGATCAGGAATTCAAGGCCCATACCTAAACATAGTAAAAGCAGTATACAGCAAGCCAGTAGCTAACATCAAACTAAACGGAGAGAAACTTGAAGCAATCCCACTAAGATCAGGGACTAGACAAGGCTGCCCACTCTCTCCCTACCTATTCAATATAGTACTAGAAGTCCTAGCCAGAGCAATTAGACAACAAAAGGAAGTCAAAGGGATATAAATAGGAAAGGAAGAAGTCAAAATTTCACTATTTGCAGATGATATGATAACATACTTAAGTGACCCCAAAACGTCCACCAGAGAACTCCTAAACCTGATAAAAAACTTCAACAAAAGTGGCTGAATATAAAATTAATTCAAACAAATCAGTAGCCTTCCTCTACTCAAAAGATAAACAGGCTGAGAAAGAAATTATGGAAATGACATCCTTCACAATAGTTACAAATAATATAAAACACCTTTGGTACGAATCTAACCAAGTAAGTGACAGATAAAGTCTCTGAAAAAAGAAATTGAAGAAGATTTCAGAAGAGGGAAAGATCTCCCATGATCATGAATTGGCAGGATTAATATAGGAAAAATGGCCATCTTGCCAAAAGCAATCTATAGATTCATTGCAATTTCCAACAAAATTCCAATTCAATTCTTCATAGATATAGAAAGAGCAATTTCCAAATTCATTTGGAATAACAAAAAACCCAGGAGAGCGAAAAATATTCTCAACAATAAAAGAAATTCTGGGGGAATCATCATCCCTGACCTCAAGCTGTACTACAGAGCAATAGTGATTAAAAACTGCATGGTATTGGTACAGAGACAGGCAGGTAGATCAATGGAATAGGATTGAAGACCCAGAAATGAACCTGCACACCTATGGTCATTTGATCTATGACAAAGGAACAAAAACTGTCCAGTGGAAAAAGGACAGCATTTTCAACAAATGGTGCTGTTTCAACTGGAGGACAGCATGTAGAAGAATGCAAATCAATCCATTCTTATCTCCTTGTACAAATCTCAAGTCCAAGTGGATAAAGGACCTTCATATACATCCAGATACACTGGAACTAATAGAAGAAAAGTAGGGAAAACCCTCAAATATCTAGGCACAGAGGAAAAGTTCCTGAACAGAACACCAGTGGTTTATGCTCTAAGATCAAGAATTGACAAATGGGACCTCATAAAATTACAAAGCTTCTGTAAAGCAAAGGACACTGTTAATAGGACAAAATGGCAACCAACAGATTAGGAAAAGATCTTTACCAATCCCACATCCGATAGAGGACTAATATCCAATATATACAAAGAGCTCAAGAAATTAGACTCCAGACAACCAAATAACCCTATTTAAAATGGGGTGCAGAGCAAAACAAAGAATTCTTAAATGAAGAACCTTGAATGGCTGAGAAGCATCTAAAGAAATGTTCAACATCCTTAGTCATCTGGGAAATGCAAATCAAAACAACCCTGAGATTCCACCTCACATCAATCAGAATGACTAAGATCAAAAAGTCAGGTGATAGCAGATACTGGTGAGGATGTGGAGAAAGAGGAGCACTCCTCCATTGTAGGTAGGACTGCAAGCTGATATAACCACGCTAGAAATCAGTCTTGTGGTTCCTCAGAAAATTGGACCTAGTATTACCTGAGGACCCAGCTCTACCCCTCCTGGGCATAAACTCAAAAGACACCCCAACATATAACAAGGACACATGCTCCACTATGTTCATAGCAGCCTTATTTATAATAGCCAGAAGCTGGAAAGAACCCAGATGTCCTTCAACAGAGGAATGGATACAGAAAATGTGGTACATTTACACAATGGAGTATTACTCAGCTATTAAAAACAATGAATTCATGAAATTCTTAGGTAAATGGATGGAACTAGAAAATATCATCCTGAGTGAGGTAACCCAATCACAAAAGAACACACATGTTATGCGCTTACTGATAAGTTGATATTAGCCCCAAAGCACACAATACCCAAGATATAAGTCACAGACCACATGAAGCTGAAGACTAGTGTTGGTGCTTCAGTCCTTCTTAGAAGGACTTAGAAGGAGCAAATACAAAAACAAAGTGTGGAACAGAAACTTAAGGAGGGGCTGTCCAGAGACTGCCCCACCTCGGTTTCCATCCCATGTGCAGTCACCAAAAGCACACACTGTTGTGGATGCCAGGAAGTGCATACTGACAGGAGCCTGATATAGCTGTCTCCTTAGAGGCTCTGCCAGAGCCTGACATATACAGAGGAGGATGTTCATAGCTAACCATTGAACTGATCACAGGGTTCCCAATGGAGGAGGTAGAGAGAAGACTGAAGGAAGTTGAAGCGGTTGTGGCCCCATTGGAAGAGCAACAATACCATACAACCAGAGCCCCTAGGGTCTAAACCACAAGCCTGGAATATATAGGGAGGGACTAATGGCTCCAGCTGTATATGTACAGGAGGATGGCCTTGTAAGGCATAGGTGGGGGAGGAGGTCCTTGATCCAGTGAAGGCTGGATGCTCCAGTGTGTGGGAATTCGAGGGTCGGTAGGTGGGAGTGGTGGGTGGGAATACATCCTCATAGAAGCAGGAGGAGGGGAGATGGGATAGGGGGTTCCTAGGTGGGGGGGAATGGGAAAGGGGATCACATCTGAAATGTAAATAAAATATCCAATAAAAAAGAAAAGAATTTGAAGACAAAAAAGAAGTGAATTCAATATTATATCATTTTAAAATGTTTGTGTAAAACAAGCAATAATAAAGAAACTGTTTTTGTTTTTCATTGCTGAGGATCAAACTCAGAACCTGAAACATGCTTGTGAACACTTTACAACTAACCTACAGAGTCAACCCTTAGACCCTTTTTTATTGGATATTTTATTTATTTACATTTCAGATGTTATCCCCTTTCCCTATCCCTCTCCCCCCAGAAACCTTACAGACTTTTTAAAGACAGGGTCTTCCTACACATTATCCCAGGTTGACTAGGAATGTGCAATATAATCTAGACTGACCTCAGACTTGAGATCATCTTGCTTCTACTTCTCAAATCCTGAGATTACAGGAGTGTTCCATTTAACTTGGAAAGAGCTTATTTTTGACTCTGAAAATCTTGTAGGTATTTTCTGGGCTTGCCTGATCTAGTTCAATGAGGGTAAATGACTCTTACATATAGAAACAGAATTTTTAATAATCTAGTAGCATGAGCAAATACAAAAGACTAATGTCTTAAAATATTAGAACAGACGTTTTGGATTTTTTTTTTCTGGTGCAACTGACAAAATTCAAACAATTGTACTAATTTTAGCCAATCAAAATATTTTTGTCATTGAAAGTATAGAACCAAGTGCAAAAATGCCTATGACTGCTTTTTAAGACGATAGCTGAGCACATTGCCCTTTCCTCTTTGCTTATGCTGGAGAAATCCTAAGCACAATTTTGAGAGATTTCCATTGCTACTCATTGCTTGGTTATAAGACCTTCAATCCTTAGAATCTACCTTCCTGGGCCCCAGTGAGCACAAAGTCATACAGACTATTATCATCATTTATTGTCACACCTAATTGAGAGAATTAGCTTACTCTAAATGTCAGCATACTATTCAGTTCATCTTTTGGCAACCATGCCTAAGTGTTCTCTTACATTCATGTTTCTGGGGTAGGCTCTTACTAGGCTCATATACAACTCTTATGTTCTATTTGAAGCTAGAAAGTTCATATAACTATTTACAACTAGAAAATGTCAGCTGTGCAATGCTGGTGTGAGTAAATAAATGCAGGTTTGAGAAAGGTAAAAGATACTTAATAAATCTAGTATTCTGGGGATACTAGATTCACTTCTACCTTTTAGTCAATAATTTAAATTTACCTTATTAAAGTAGCCAATAAGCCTATATATACCACTATCTGTAAAAATGAACTAAGCGTAACAAGTAAAATAGTGAAAATTCTTCAATTTCTACATACATAATCATGATTTACCTCAATGAATACCCCATATTTTTATTATCATGATTTTACTCATCACATGTGATTTTATCCCTAATATTGTTACTTTGCTAAGAAAATATTATTCCTTATGGAGTCAAAGTTTCTTACCAGCACTCTTGAATCTATGTGCTATATTTGCATTGTCCCCTCAAGTAAGGACTCTGCTTTGTTTCTCCATATACCCTTTGATGTAATGCTTTAAGAAGAACATACCTCTTCTGAGATTCATTCCAATAATTCATAAACTCAATCTAATGTTGAAAAGACATAAGTAAGCCTCAGTTGAAGAACATTCTATAGGATAATGAATCCTCTTCTAAATCTCACAAGTAGCTCTCATTTCATTAAATAAAACATACTGTAAAATATGATACATTTGATAAACTTGACAACGATGGAAAATGTTTCATCAACTATTCCTTTAGCTGTTTCATTAAATCAGTGAAATAATCCCATTCTTACCAGTCAACTTGTTTTGCTTTATTTTAAGTGGGTACAAATGGTTTTATGTTATGTTTCCCTCACTTTTCTCCACAGGTGGCTCAGCCAACCTCACCTGCAGAGCTTTCTTTGGTACAGTGGAGATGTCAGTCCTTTAATTTACTGGATGAAAGGAGAGAAATTTATTGAAGATCTGGATGAAAACAGAGTTTGGGAAAGTGACATTAGGTAAAATAATTTTTCTACTTTTAAGCATGTGAAGTTAACATTTGCTCTGTTAAGTGGGAGTGAGCCAAAACAACAAAAGTTATTAATATTTTCTCTCTCGATTATCATAAAGAAATTCTGTAATACTTTATGTCAAACAAAGAATTGTTGAGGCTGATTATGAAATTACAAAATGTGAACATCATATACAAAGAATTTAAGAGTAATTCTTTTTTTCTAAATATTTTTTATTAGTAATTCTTTGGTATTTCATATAGTATGTCTTGATGATATTCACAAACAAAGCCAACTTGTCTATCTAAAATTAATTTCAAAAGAAACATATCCCTAGTAATACACTAAAACCAAAAAAAAAAAAAAGGAAAATATTGAAGCCCATTTTAACCTTAGAAAAATCATTTTCCATTTAATTTGTGAAATCAACTTTTAAAAGTTACTGAGAGGAAGCCAACACGGTGACTAATGTCTGTAAACTCAGTGCTTGATAAGCTCAGACAGGGAAGCCGCCATGAACTGAAGACTAACCTGGGTCACCTGAGTGCCAGTCTGAGCTAGAATGAGATACTGTCTCTAAAAAGAAATTCTGAAAGGAACTATCAGCAAGGCACTACATAGACTCAAGTACAACCTTTATATTTTCTGTGAATGATATTGCATATCTAAAAACTACCAAGTAGCAAGTAAAATGCTTGATGGGTTGATAGAGGATATATAAAATTTCTACTTTAAGGTATATATATTTATAAAGAAAAAATAGTAGGAGAACAAACCTTTAATTTTACATATCTATTTTGAGTGAATAATTGTTATACTTCTTTTTTTAATATACTTACATATTTATTGACTTACATTTAAGCAAAAAGGTATTCAGTGATGAAGGGAATTGTATTTGGACAAGAAAAATTAGTTCTAATCATAATGTAAATGAGCAAGGACTTTCATAATGATAACTAAGTTATAAGCAAATCAAATGATGAATATTTTCTAAATATTCTTCAACACAAAGCTTGTGTCTTCTGGCAGGATGTGGGGATTTAAGCAATGGTTCTCCTTTTTAAAATGTCAAGACTTTTAAAACTTTAACAAAAATACAAGAAAATGTTTTTCAGTATGAAGAAAAAAATGTATAAAACTGCTGTAGGAGATCATTTCTATTGGAATCTTCTCTCTGGCAACAAATGCCCAATATGTCACTGAGGAGTGCTCCAATTTGATTCTGGAAGATCTAAGTGGGCAACTTTCCAATATGAACAAAAATCTTCCTTTGTGATTTTTTTATATTTAAAATGTTTTATTGTTTAGCAATACTTTTTGCATTTTTAAAATTAAAGAAGTACCATGAACCTAAACTGTCTAACTTTAACTATATAAGCCGGTTGAATGCTCTAGAAACTTGTTTATTTAATTATATATATAATATATATATATATATACACACATTTATGCAGGCAGGAGTTTGGAACTATTAATATTGAGAGCAGGAAAAAGGAAATCTAGTTTAAGAAATTTTCTGTGTGCTTTGAGAGCTTGCTAAAATATCTAAGGATCAGATTAGTGAGCATTTACCATTAATTTTAAAAATCAGAATTAAATACCAAAACTTTTAGTCTATGGGTTTATGGTTTCATATTTCTTTAAAACTGTGCAGCTCATTTGTATTATTAGGAAAAATAAGTCAGGCTGGAGGTTTCAACTGCTGTGTCAAAATAACTCAGAAATTTTCTTTCTTACTCTTGTTAAAAATAATCTGATATATAATTAGGCCTCCAGCCTAACATTTTAGAATCTCTTATCTCATTTTTAAAATCATATTTCTTCTTAAAGGAAAAGTAATTTGTAAACTTTTCTTCAAGGTCTCTCTCACCTCTTTGTTATGACAGTATGATTGTCCTGCTATGAGAGATAATTAACTGCTAGTTCATTAGCATCTGCAAAGACAAGTTTCTTCATTAGAAGTGAAGAAGAAAAGGGCATGATATCATTTAATTAACTTAGCATCAATTCATAGCCAGATTTGAAGCACAAACTCTGTAGGTATATTCTCATCAGATTCAAATTCATCTACATTTCTTTCTTTTTCATGTGTGTGTATGTTTGTGTGGGTTTTTTGTTGCGTTTTCCTTATGTTTTAGAATCCTTAAGGAACATCTTGGAGAACAGGAAGTTTCGATCTCTTTAATTGTTGACTCTGTGGAAGAAGGTGACCTGGGGAACTATTCCTGTTATGTTGAAAATGGGAATGGACGTCGGCATGCCAGTGTTCTCCTTCATAAACGAGGTGAGTGGAACCTTCTCTGCTTGAGGGAGGAGGAGATGAATGTTCCATAGATGGGAAATCATTGGAATCTAATAAAAGAAAATTACCTTAAAAAAAATTTCCATCAACCTAGCACAAGTACAACAATCCCATTAGCACTATGTCCATGAAGGTGTTACGTGACCTATGCCTGTCAACACAGTTTAAAAGCCAGTAGTCAGAGGTGAAATCTGGTAGAAGAAAGCCAGGTTTGATTAAGGGTTAGCACCTGGCTATTTGTCCCTAAAATGAATGACATTTTAAGGGAATTCAGGTATAGAAATGAGTTTGAATTGTTTTTTTTTGAGGGGGAGGGAGGAAAGGGAGAGGCAAGGAACAAGAGGAAAGCTCTGTTCTATGAGTGATTATTACCCATAACAATTCCCTATCCTTGAGTATGTGACTTCCACTCCAAAAGATTGAAGTTGACCTCCTGTACCAGTTTCTGTATTTTTTTTTAAAATTAATATGACTGGTCTGAGAGTTAATCCTCAAAACAATTTGTATTCTTTTTGTTTGCTGATGCACAGAACTGGAATAAAAAAGGACACATCTTGATTTGATCCAAGGGCATCCAGCTGTTCTGGGTTTTGTAAATCTAAAGATCATTTAGCAGTTAACATCTTCATCATTTAGATGCAACTTCCTTTGGCATTTAGAATGGTGGGCAATGGCAAATCACAGAGGGAGAAACACTTCTACAAAAGAAGAGAGCATCATAGATGGATGACTAAATCAAACTCCTGTCAACTTTGGATTCTTTGCCTTGCTTTAATTTCAAATATATAGCCTGAGAAAATTGTTCTCATGTCAGTTTATGGCATATAAAATGGAAAAACCATTATCAACTCTTCAGTGTTTTATAAAGATAACAATTATAACAAATAGGAAGGGCTTGATACAGTACTTACAGACAGAGGATGTCATTAAAATCACTTCATTTTTAATGCAACAAAGTGTGTCATGATTGGAAGGTTGTTCCATTAGTTCAAGAACTGTGTCTGATAAATTTCTCAATCAGTATTTCTTGACATTTTAACCTTGTATAGTTTTTACATACATAATATCCTCCCATGAGTAATAGTAACTTACTGTAAGTAAAATAGGTTGTAGTTAAGGGTAGTGTCTTGAAATAGTAACTTTTTCTCCACAGCAGCTTATCAGTTTATACACAGGTGTGTGTGTGTGTGTGTGTGTGTGTGTGTGTGTGTGTGTGAGAGAGAGAGAGAGAGAGAGAGAGAGAGAGAGAGAGAGAGAGAGAGAGAGAGGGAGGGAGGGAGGGAGGAGGAGGGAGGGAGGGAGGGAGGGAGGGAGGAGAGAGAGAGTGAGTTGTGTTTGAATCGTTTAAAATTAAAGATGATTATAAAATGTGTGACTTGGTGAAATTTTCATGCGTGTTAGAGGAAAAAATATTTTTTCTCCTTTTCACTAAGTTAAAACATTCTAGTTTACTTATTCCAAGTACGCTTGGTACTCTCTTACTCAGCAGATTTACAATGATTTTAATTTCAAAGCACATCTTCAATCCTAGAGTCTTTGAGGTTTGAAAAGAAAGAGAACACTGAAGACTGTTCCCTACCTTATTGGGAAATAGATTCTCTTTGAATAGTGTTGCTGAAAGCTATTAAAATAGACACTTTGACTGTCAAGGTGACTATAATATTAAAGTAGCATATTAAGCTGTAATGTGAGGAGAGAGAAAAAGGAAGCAGCAGCTAGCAACATTTTTTCCTGTGCTTTAACAATAGTCACACAATGAAGGAATTTGAGTGAGGCCCTGTGTATATACAGAAGCAAAAAAAAGTGGCCTCAGTGGACAATAGACTTAACTACTTGTCCTACCACAGACCCTATAAAATAGCCTGTCAGGTTATTCTGGACCACATTCCATCTCTAGAAAATCCATTCTAGGTTTGGAAGAATCTGTTAGAAAGCATCTCCATTTCTCTGGTTTTCTATCCATTGGTTCTAGTTTATACTTTCAATTGCTCTTTACCTAGCAATCAGATATTTGATAATAGTCACAATGGTCCTGCTGAACCTTCATTTCACCATGCACTCATTCTTCATTTATATATTTCATTCCCATAACTCTCTTGAATATTCTTTAAATGAAGAGTTTAAATTAGTCCTTAAGAATTGAACTAGTGAATAGAAGCTTAAGACACATGTTAAAAATCTATTGGGTTGGGGGCTGGTGAGTTAAGAGCACTTGTTTCTCATGCAGAGAATCTGAGTTCAGTTGCCAGCATTCATATGTGGCTAACAACAATTTATAACTTCATTTCTATGTGATCTTCTGACATCCGTGGGCACCGGGTCCACATATACGCATGTACACAAAATACTTATAAACATAAAATAAATCTAAAAAGAATTTTAAGTCTGTTAATTTGGACAAATTATATTTCCATTTGGAGCAAGGGAGAGATGACAGTTAAGGGATTATTATAAACAAGTAGGTTTGACAATGTACTGGATGTAGAGGTGAAGCTAATAGAGCTGGTTTTTCAGGCAGGTATGCAGTGAGGAAGGATCGAACACACTCTAGGATGCTTCCAGCATGTTTAGCCTAAGGTTAAGCATATAAAGCTACTAAACTTTCCAATAGAAAAGTACAATTTTGAAAAATCAAGGAAATTATTTAATAATAAATGCCATCGGTGCCTGATTATGTGAATATGAGGAAGAAAAATGTGGCCAATTTTAGTTGCTCTCAAATACTTAAGTTTCCCATGATACTCTTCCAAATTTGTATTTATATAAACAACAATTTGTTCTTATTAAGATAAAAGCATTAATTCCCAAAGAGACCTTATAGTTTGTATACTCTGAAAGTCTATTCTTTTTTTAAAATAAGATTTGTTTATTTTATGTATATGAGTGCACTGTTGCTGTCTTCAGACACACCAGAAGAGGGCATTAGATTCCATTATAGATGGTTGTGAGCCACCATGTGGTTCCTGGGAATTGAACTCAGGACCACAGAAGAGTAAATAGTCAGGGCTCTTAACCACTGAGCCATCTCTCCAGCAGTGAGAGTCTGTTCTTAAAGTGAATGTGCACCTTTTTTGTAAGAGAGCAGGAGGAAAGGAGTCTTCCCTTGCAAAGGCAATAATTTATGTAATCTTCTCACAAAGGGCTCATTCTATAAAATGACCACACCAGTCTTGAAAACAGGAAAATTGGTCAGCATAGGACATACTTGTAACTTCACCACCAGGACAAAGTTCAAAAAGGGAGAACATAGCAAATATGATCCCATAAGTTACCATTGACTCTTCAATGGTAAGGTCTCTGAGACTATCAGATTTCTGTCACACAATCAATTATGCAATTATCAAATAATTTTCTACATTTCTCAGAGGACCAATGCTCAGAAAAACAACTGCAAGCTGCCATTGTTAGTCTTTTGTTTCTGCCACCAACTTAAGACTTCCCTACCTTACCAGTCTTCAAAATCTTTCTTTTAAAATATTTTTTGTAGAGCTATATTAAAATATTTGTTTTCATCTAGATCAGTGGTTCTCAACCTTCCTAATACTGAGATCCTTTAATGCAGCTCCTCATGTTGTGGTGACCCCAACCATAAACTTATTTTTGTTGTTACTTCATAACTAATTTTGCTACTGTTATGTATCGTAATATAAATAGCTGTGTTTTTCAATGGTCTTAGGTGATCCCCATGAAAGGGCCAGATCCCTGGGGAGGGGTGTGACCCACAGGTTGAGAACATCTGATTTAGATGTTTAAAACTCAGAACTGTAATTTCTGAAGACAAAGTTTATCCAAAGTTCTCTAAACATATTTCCTCCACTGTCCCTTTTTGTTCAATGTTGATATAACATGATTTCAGCCCCACAATGAGTTACAGTATGGACTTGGAAAGCATCCTCCTGTCCATCAAGTGAGTCTATATTTGAGGTAGGCTCAATGCTATATTATTATTATCCCTCTATCTTTTTTTGGAAAAACTTCATGATTTAATATAGCCAACTGAAATCTACCAGGAAATTTGACCAGCGAAAATCTTCCCTTAAGAATATCTAGTTTTCAACTCCTATATCCAGTAAAAAAGGTAATTGGGAAATTAGAATAATGTCAGAGAGAGAGAGAGAGAGAGAGAGGAGAGAGAGAGAGAGAGAGAGAACAAGAAGTGGGGCTGAGAGACTGTTTATGAGTACTCTGACTCTTTTTCCTTACTCCAGTAAGCTGCCTATTTTCACTTAACCTTGCTAGTGTATGGCCTAAAAAGCTTGAGAGTTAAATACCGGCTTCAAAAAGAGCAAACACTTCTTTATCTAAGGATAGAACCTTGTGAAATTTTCCCTGGCATTTTCATTAGGTAGAGTTGGTTTAGGAAAGCATATTTTTGAGATATTATGGGTACAAGTTTGTTGTCATGTCTAGAAGATACTATCTAGTTGTGTGTGTATGTGTGTGTATAACAACAATAATTAAAGAAGAAGAGATCATGAATTTGAGAGGGAATGGTGGAAATGTGGAAGAAGTTGGAAGGTGGAAAGGAAGGTAGAAATTATGCAAATTTAGTATTGATGAATGACATTCTCAATTTTAAAAAAAGTTAAATGAAAAAGAACAAAGTAAAGGTTTACATGTTAGTTGCTGGGTTGTTTCTTATTCTGCCCATAGTTAATTAAATTTTGTATCTGAGTCTCTGAATATTTACTTATTTATTTTATTGGAAATTTTATTTACATTTCATATATTCTCTCCTTACCCCATTTCTCCCCCTCCCTCCCAGGAACTCACTATCCCTTCCCCCTCCTCCTGCCTCCACGTTGGTGTACCCCCGCCCACCCTCCCCCGTATCTCACCTCCCCACCCTCGAGTATCCCCCCCCCCACGACGTCCAGCCTTCATGGGACCAAGGATCTCTTCTCCCACTTATATATAGCTCCCTTGCATATATAACTGGAGCCATGGGTCCCTCCCTAAGCGCTCCCAGGCTGGTGGTTTAGACCCTGGGGGCTCTGGTTGGTTGAGATTGTTGCTTTCCTCATGGTGTCGCGAATCCTCTCAACTCCTTCAGCCTTCACTCTATCTTCTCCATTGGGAACCCCATGCTCAGTTTAATGGTTAGCTGTGAGCATCTGCCTCTGAGTATGTCAGACTCTTGCAGACTTCTAAGGAGACAGCTATATCAGGCTCCTGTCAGCATGTACATCCTGACATCCACATCAACATCTGCCTTAGGTAACTGCACATGGGATGGATATCCAGGTGGAATGGTCTGTAGACGGTCCCTCCTTCAGCTTCTGTCCTGCACTGTGTCTCCATATTTGCTCCCTTGAGTATTTTGTTACTCCTTCTAAGAAGGACTGAAGCCCCCCTACTTGATCGTCATTCTTCATGAGCTTTATGTGGTCTGTGAGTTGAATCTTGGGTATTTCAAGCTTCTAGGCTAAAATCCAATAATCAGTGAGTGAATACCATGTATGTTCTTTTGTGATTGGGTTACTTCAATCAGGATGAATTTTCTAGTTCCATCCATTTACATAAGAATTTATCAAATTCATTGTTTTTAATAGCTGACCTAGATTTCTTTGCTTGGGTATCTAGTTGCTGTTGCAGGCACCAAACCATCAATTTTCCTCGAAACCCCAGCCTTTCTTCTTCTCTCCATTTTGTATGTTTTCCACTTCTCTAATAAAATATCACTCTAAATTAGTGGTTCTCAACCTTCCTAATGCTGTGATCCTTCTTTAATAGAGTTTCTCTTGTTTTGGTGAATTCTGTGTAAGAGACCTATGATTTCTGGTCCCAAATTTTATGACTACTTCATGTCATCACAATATGGGCATCTTTATTATCTACAACAAAGCACTTAGGTAGTTAAGGGCATGGGATTGAGAACAAAACTGTCTGTGTTCAAGACTCAACTCTTTTTCAAAACTGTTCTGTCTTAGACAAGTCACTCCATTTCTGTGAGCCTCAAATTGTCTTCTATAAAAATGGGACTGCTAAGTGATCTGTCACTTATAGTAGCTTGAGATTTAAATGAACATATGTGCCAATGCTTATCACAGCATCTGACATATATTTACCACACAATAAATGTTAACAAGTGACTACAAGATTTCTCTGCTTCAATTCTGTACCATGAGGGTAATGGAGGATGCAGCAATCGCGTGTTACATTAAAAATTCTATGCATTCTAATTTATCTTTCATTAAAATGATCATCTTTAGCTCCAATAATTATGTCTCATTTATTTGGATTTCAACCTTACAAGAAATTAACTTTAATATGAATTCATTGTCCTAAAGAATTTCATTCATTTATTCATAAATTTAATGATAATTATTAAGAATCTCCTATGTTCCTAACAGTGTGTTCACTTGCAAAATTAAGTAAGAGAGGGGAATAAGAACCAATATAAATTGGAGTGTCATGATATCTATTTTAAATTACACTGCTGCCAAGCATTCTTAAAACAGAATTGTGGGGTTTGTGTGTGTGTGTGTGTGAATGTTTGACTTTAGAATTGTCACATTAAGAGTTTTCAGTAACAATCCTGGTCTGAATGGTCATGTTTTCTTATACTGATTACAATAATATGGCAATGCATTCATCATAAGAACTGGCAAAGTATCTATTTGAGAGACATGGTGCTAGTTAACAATGATAAACATCTATGTTTTCTCTATTTTCCCTCAAAGCCATTTCACTTTTGTGCACTCTGTCTCTCCCAAAGAATGTAATCAATAGAATTAGACTTGCTCAATAAACATCCAGTCCTGAAAAGATCTCCAGAATGAAATTAATGGGTAAATAATTCAGGATGCATTGTTTTAATGCAGATACCTTTAATCCAGTGACCTGTTTATCCCTTCTTGTAGTGGATCATCTTGTAATACCTTGTCATGTGCTTGTTTTTATTTGCCTAGCACATTTATTTCCTGAGAGATTCAGTATTATAATGGAACCTTGTAAACCTCTCTTTGAGGTTTAAGAGGACCCATTTGGTTTCATTGACCACTGATATTAGAATATTTTTGAAAGCCAAATCCTGCTGTGACATCACAATATCCCAATGCTCCATGCGGCATTATCTCCCTAGAAGGCAGAAATGGTATCCATATAAGGGTCATTCTTAGAGTCTTGCCATATGCAATGCCAATGTATTTAGGAGTTTAAGTTTCTACAGAATCTCCAAATCACAGCTAGCATGTTTAAAAGCTTCTTTCCTTATAAAAGATTTAACAATTCATCGTCAAATTTTAATTCTCTCTTGTAACATTTTTTTCTTCTCTGACTCTCTGTTTTGTGGGCAAATTAAGTATTTGCTTCCAACTCCATACTGTTTAATTGCTAATGTAAATACAGATAAAATCTGGCTGGAGAGATGGCTCCATATTTAAGAGCATATACTGTTCTTCCAGAGGAGATGAGTCTGATTCCTAGTAACCATGTCAGGTAGCTCACAACCACTGTAACTCTAGCTTAAGGGAATCTGATGCTTCTGACTTCTTTAAACATCTCTATCCATATGGATATCCTCCACTCACATATATATACATACATAATTAAAAAGTAAATAAATAAATCTTTGAAAAATAAATAAAATAACTTGAAGTCTTGTTTGATACTAGTCGTCTTTTACCTTTGTTCTTTTTAATAAAGGACATTTAAAGAAAGCCACCAAACTTACAAGCATAAAAGCTAACTTTTTAAGATGGCTAGTTCATTACACAGAATATATAAATTAAATGAGAATGATCCTAGGTAATTTCTGTCTGTTTACCTTGTTCAAACAAAACTAATCTGGGAAACAGAGATTGATAACTTCTGTTTTGAGCCATGCCTGTTGATCATGAATATGAATGGAAATTGTAAAATAGTTCCTTATAAATGGTCATATTTACCATGTCATGTTTGTTTTCTGCTTAAATGTTAAATTCTTGATAAAGTACATTTACTTTTCTGTCATATGTTTCAATGTGCCTAACCTACTTAATAGATGTGATGAATGTGCCCTATCAAACAGGTTAATTAAAGATATCCTGAATTATCTACATTTCACCTATTGTAGCTTTTCACTTTTGTTGCTATTGATATTTGGGAAAGAATAAATTTCCCCTGTGGTAAGAACTGTCTTATACACTATAGGTTATTTAGCAGCATCTTTTGCCCTTACCTACAGTATCTTTTCCAGTGATGGAAAATAAAAATGTTTCCTAACATTACAAAATATCCCCAGAGAACAAAATTTTTTCCTAGATATGAGAATACTGGTACAGTATGAATAGAGAAACCCACTTACAAAAAATGGCTTTTAGCATCTTAAGTACTCATAGCAGAGAAATTCAAAGTAAAAGAACTGAAAATTTTCACCCTGAAAACCCTCAAAGTTCATATCAAATGGAGCTTGGAAGAACAGAAAGTCAACAGAACAAGAGTTTATGTACAGGAATTGACAGCAGTCAGACTATTTGTTTCTGTATTTAGAAATCCATTTAGACATCCCTATTCTTGTACTTCATAAATTTATAATACTCACAAATCACCTAGGGAGCTTATTAGAAAAGCAATTTAGATGCATTAGTCTGAGGTGGTACTTAAGATTTGAATTTCAAGGAAATTCATTATAGATATTATTGCTACTTGTCTATGGACCACAATTGGCATACCATGCCTTAGCTACACAATAGATCCCATTAATGCACTTGGAATCATCTAATAGTTCAAGAGTAACTAGCTTTCTGGAGCTCAATGTGTCTATGAGAAAGAAATAAGGCCAGATAACAACCAGTCAGTGGGACTAAATCCAAGTAATTGCCTCATTCCTTCTGCAGAGTCAACACCTTTGCCCTAACACTCTGTTCTTAATGAGGTTACTTACATCACATATCCAATGACATTTTGCCTTCTAGAATGCATTTGCTACTCAAGAGATGCCTGAGAGGGCACTCTCTTCGAATATTAAAATGATCAACCCCTTAAATAAAAAGGCCCTCATTTTGGAAACAGTTCCTACATGTCTCATGTTTTAATAGAAAAAATATATTCAGAAATCTCTCAACAACACACACACACACACACACACACACAGAGTTACCTATACAAACAGGTTATCCATAGTGTTCAGTCTGTACAAATTATAATTACTGAGTATATATGATAATACCCATAATATATGGTAATCAGTAAATACTGCTAATTTCCTGTTTTGAATGTTGAATTCAGCCAAATCACAAGTCTGTATAATAAGGAAGGCTGGCCATAGTATCAGAATTGAACCAGCACACATTGTTGGTCATGATAAGGAGAAATAAAGAAAAAGAAACCATAATAGGACAAGCAACAGGATAAAGTGTTTCTATATGTTCAAAAGTGTAATTTATTTACATAAAATATCTGCCTAGCATCTCACAGAGCAACTATAAAATTCAACTAAACCTCAAGTGAGGGCAAAGGAAATCTACTGAAACTCAGAGTTTTGTATTAGAAAACAGTAAGTTTGCCACTTAGAAAAATAAATACATCAGTTTAAAACACTTGTCAGGGGGCTTAAGCGATGGCTTAGCAGTTCAAAATACTTAAAGCTTTTCAAAAGGACCAGAGTTCAGCTCACAATACTCTTGTCAAGTGGCCCACAGCTGCCTGTAACTCCTTTTCCAAGGTATAAGACACCTACTTCCTGCTTCCATGGGCACCTGCACTCATATGCACAAACTCACCCATAGACAAACACACACATAGACACACACATAAAACTAAATATTTAAAAAATAAAACAAATAACTTGAAGGACACCCACCAAAACCATGTAATCCACACACTAGCTATTTCTCCACCAGTAAAATGAGCCAATTCAAGACAGATTAGATTATATAACTGATTGGTTTATTGGGAAACTGCTGTCAGATAGGCCAGTTCACTGGTCCCAAGGAAGGAAGTCAGGGAAGGGAGACAGAGCAGCAGAGCAGAGGGCAGGGCGAAGGGGGGAAAAAAGAGAGAATGTGATCATGCAGAGAGAAGGAAAACAGTGGGGGGCATCCAAAATGTCTGGATTGTATAGGAAAGAGCCTCTGGGGACAGGATAGCCCAGCCCCAGGGCTAGAAAGTTCAAGGTTGGGGTGGGGTATGCCTGGTAGGGACTAAGGGATGCTGGTAGAACCTGGATGCCAGGTCTGCTTTGGTATATAAAATATGTGCCTCAGCTGTTTATTCTGGGGACTGAAGCCAAACATGGACCACAACCACAACATAATACATGGAGTCAGACATAATAGACAGAATAGCATGTCCATGACCAATACCCACCAATAACCCCTCACTCCCCTCAGAATCACCTTTGTATTCTCATTATTTGCAATCAAATCTACCTACTTATTGTTGATGCTTCATATCCCACTTGAAATATTACTTCACTACAGTCTGCTTAAAGGAGATGGTTTATCTAATGCTGTTGAGTGAAAATCATTCCACTTGTAAAATATGTAAAAACACATATGTAGTTACCAGCATTGGGTTAAGCACATATATGAGTTATATGTAGTAATTAAGTCACTGCCTGCAGAGGGATGTAGACCACTATCCTAGGGCAACATTGCTGGAGAGAGGATGCTAAGTGTGCACTTGTATGGCTAGAAATTCCTGCATTTGGTTGAGAAATGGCACAACTGGGTCATAATACAATACAAAAGATATAACTTTTAATAAGCAGTTCCTGGATGTCAATGTTTGACAACCAGGTCAGTAAACTGAGAAATTTGACATGACACATAAAAACTGCTAACTGTTCTCTCAGGTCACATAGCAGGAAAAAGTATGTTGATTTCCAATAGATTACCATGGTTACTTGTGTTAGATTTTTAGTGCTGAGAAATACATTTGCCATCTGTAAGAGATATGTTAGCTATTTGTCTCTACTTTTAGAGTACATGTGCTATTTTCAGAATATGCTCAGTAAAGAGTAATATATATGGAGGTTGAGTTTTCTAAATTAAAATGGGCATTTAAATGTCATAAAATGAATTAAAAATAAATTCAGAGAAAATTCTAGCAGTTATATTCAGGAGGCACCCAGTGATCATTTTTAAACCACCTAAGCATTATTATCACTAATTGAACTACGATATGACTGAAAATAAATTATGAGGTATGGTGGAGAAAATGGGTTTCTTGAGAGTCTTTTAATTTTCACTCTTCAGTTGCTTGTTACCTAGAGCAAGTCTCTGCCTCATTGTTCTTCAGCTTTCTCTTTTGTAAACTAATTGTCCCTCAGCTTCAGGGTAGAAATCTTGAAAGAACATATTAAGTACTCACAATACTATATATTAGTCCATTTTTCAGATTTTCAGAGTTCTGTGCCTCATTTTGCCAAACCTGAAAGTTAATTGAAGTGGTTGCTCTTCCCAAGGGACTTTCTTCTGGTTTAAGTATTAAGTTGCCTCAGAAATGTGCTTGCATTAGTGCAAAACGCAAACTAAAGTTCCTCATATTTGACTGCAGTTCAGAGTACTGACTTACCATGGTTGCCTAAGCCACACAAACTTAAATGTAATAAACATCTACCAGACTCTAAAAAAAAAAAGCCCAGTGTGCTAGTTCATGCCTATAATCCCAGGATTTGGGAGACTCAATGCTGAACTGCACTGAGACTCAAGACTGAGGTCTGGACCATATAATCAGTTTGATACCCACCTGGGCTACAGAATGAGATCCTGTATCAGAAAAAAAAAAAAACTTGAACAAGTGAACCTTATATTACTTGACTTAAATGAATTTGAAAATTCTACAATGTAATGTAAAATGATTCCTACAGAGGAGGAATAATCATAGATTCTGCTATTTCTTGTCCTCCAAGACTGCTCATTATATTATAGGGTTTTTTAAGCTCAATAAAGTATTTGCAAATTTAGAAACAAGGCAAAATTTCTACCATGTTCCCCAAATATCTTATGTATTCAATAATGAAGAGTGATAGAAAGCATTCAAAGATGAGAAGGAAAAGAGCTTTCTGTTACTCCCATTTGAGAAATAAGCCAGCATGCAATGTGATTGCTGTTTTTGGCCCTAATAATCTCTAACTCTGAAAACACCAAGAATTTCAAATGAAACTTTTCTCAAGAGGGAAAATATTACCAATGGCTTTCCCCAAAAACAATTGTTTCTAATGCTTACAATAACTAGAAATATATTAAACTCTTAAAGAAAGCAAATTAAAATAATAGCCAAAGTCTGATATTTATCAGTGCTTTCCATTTTGCACACTGAAGTACAATTAGATTTTACATGTGTACAGTATTTTATAAATTTATTTCCATAAGTATAATATTCTTCAAATCATATTTTAAAAAAAACAAGAGTTTAATTCTTCTGTCGAAAAGTAGAATACATTGCTCTTACTGGTTATCTAAGCAGTCCAGATGGTCTGTGTTCTTTGGGCATCCCAAAGCATTCCCAGTGGAAGAACTAGTAGTTCTAACTGTGACAATATATCCTCTGGTGGACAATTGCTTTCAGGATAAACATCACATCCTTTAACAAAAAGGAGTGGAATAGCAATGCCACCTTCACTTTGACAGTTTTCTCTCAAGAGAGGTTTTGTAACATTCCATCTGTGGCTGTCTGTTTGTATGACATGTTAAGAAGAAAATTCCTAGTAGAGAGAAAACAAATACTTTTTCTTCTAAGGTATTTTCTTTTAGGCATCAGTGAAGTCTGACACCTTGATATACATTAGCCCTGTCTTCTAAGCTGGTCACCCGAGGCCCTTTTGTTCTTTATTTTAGCAGTATGCTCATTCTTTGTCTGGTTTCTCTTTCGAAGTCTAAGATGAAAGAGCCCATGCTTAATCTTTTATATGTCCATATGTGTGTACAAATATGTGATGTTGTGTATGTCCCATGTATAGTCCCTATAGAGTGATATTTGAAATACTGGCTTATGGTTTAAAAGGGAAGAAGTTTTCTGCTATAGATTTTTACCTAGGCTTAGAACTCCATATTGTACTTTTTGAAATTGAATGCCAACTTTTCCCAAGGGGAATCATATTGTGATTGTTCTGACCTAATTTTAGGAAACTAGTTTAACTGGAACATGGCATAAATCCCCAGACAAATATTGTTTTCTAGAAAGGCACAGGTTATTTACTCTGAAAGCAAATTAAGAAGATAAGCAAAATATATTAACTAAATAAAAGAGCAGAAATTTGCCTACAATCATCCAACATCCAACAAATATATTTTTCTTTTAATGCTATGTCAAATAATCTTTCACAAACCTTTGCAGGTACTTTTATACTATGCCATTCAGTGGTTGTTTTTATCTCTGCAACCCCATCACAAACCCACCCAAAAACATACACAAACATATCAAGCATCTTGCTTATTTGTCTTATGATTATGATACTTTCAGTATTGTTTACCCTCATAAAAGGGCTAGCACAGTGATACTTCAGTCCTCAACAAATTTTAACATGCATTTTATATTAAATACATGCTTACATGTCAGAATCTTTAAGACATAAGTTCTTTTAAAGCAATAATCATACATTTCTTCCTTCACTTATCACTAGTGTCAAAACCACTGAACCACTATATAGAAAGTACTTATTAAAGATAAAATGAATGAATGAATGAATGAATAAATGAATGAATGAATGAAAAAATTAAATGTGAGAGGTATATTTCAGTGGCAGAGCACTCACCTAGCATCTGTAAGGTCTTAATGAAATATTAGGTGACTCTCAGATTCTACGTGAATACAAACTTTTACAATTCTGTACATCGATACAAGATTATAGTATCACCATAATCATGAATGAAAGATAACTTTTAAATCTATATGATCTAAAGTTCATTTTCTCTTTCTGTTTGTCTGTGTGTGTGTGTTTAGGCTAGAGGTTTTCACTGGGTGGTTTCTACTGTTGCTCTCTACCTTTTAATTCTGGGTCATTTGAAAGAGAATTTTTAACTGTTCCTGGATCTCACAAAAGCGGTGAGGCTAGCTAACCAGCAGGCAATAGGGACCTTCCTGTGCCCACCTCCTGAGTGCTGTGATGGCATACATGTGCCA
The DNA here is from genome assembly GCA_021653895.1 of Mastomys natalensis. Classification (NCBI taxonomy): domain Eukaryota; kingdom Metazoa; phylum Chordata; class Mammalia; order Rodentia; family Muridae; genus Mastomys; species Mastomys natalensis. Next base: position 54,499 of record JAJTUV010003065.1, on the reverse strand, counting down.
CTATACCAGGTTTCTCATATGTGAGCTCTCAAGCTCTACCTGAGGTTCTCAGGTTTTTACACCAAGCACTTTACACTTAGCCATCCCTTCAGACCCAGGCTATATAATGTATATTTAACCAACCAAGTAATGGAACGGTTATTTATACTTATACTTTTTCAGCACTTGAACACTATGACCCATAGAAATAAAAACAACAACAAAAAAAAAACAACAAACACCCACAGAGATATTGAATTTTTAGAGAATAAATAAATAAATAATGCTTATTTGAAAACTGTGTACATTATTAATCATCTATCTAGTTATTTATTCAACAAATCATCATTGAGTTTCTAAAGTATGTCAGCCAATTTTCAAGGGGCTTGAAATAATTACTGAAAATAAATTTTAAAATAGACAAAAGCAAACAGGAAAACAATCAAAGACTGTACCTGAATTGTTGTACCAAACATTCTTTGTCTTAAGGGTTAGCCAAAAGGAAACAATCACTGTTATGGAATTTAAATTTCATCAAGTCAGAAAATAAATAATAATAGACTTAGTACTAAGAAAATTTAATATATTACATACAGCCAAAACTATAGAAAAATAAGTGACTCAAGAATGCTGCTGCTTCAGGGGTTTTATGATTTTATTTTTGTTGTTTTTTCTTTTTGTTTTGTTTTCTTTTTCTTTTTTCGTTTTTTTTTTTTACTTTAAATGAGTGGTTGGCAGAAGAATTTCATATGTTGCTAAAGACTAATGAGCAAAGACTTAAGAAACAACAAAACCTCATGTCCAGCACTCATCAGGTCAAGTTAGTAGAATCAGGAATTTTAAGCCAGCTTATTATACATAGATAGCCTAGAATATCCAATGAGATCCTGCTTCAAAGCACACACTTGAACTCACTCACACACAGAGAGGAGAGAGAGAGAGAGAGAGAGAGAGAGAGAGAGAGAGAGAGAGAGAGAGAGTTTCTAAAGAAAATCTCAAGGTGAAGACATTTGGGGAAGATCAACTTGAAGGCTTTTGTATAAATTAGATGAAAATAACTATACATGATGTGACTTAATTCGAAGGTAATCAACCAAAATATATTTATGTATAACAGCATAATGTGGTGGTTTTTCAAAAAATCATATTTGAAAGTTTTATACATTTATTTAATGATTTTTAGTCATTTTTACCTCTCATTCCCTTCTTTTTACTCCTTCCTCTCCCACTGAAATCCTTCCAGACAAATCCCCTTCCATCCTTTAGATCTCTCTTTGTATGTGACCCACTAAGTTTAATTAGATTTTCCTGCCTGAGAATGGGCGGGAGGTTATTTACTGCAGCAAGAGCATCTTATCAGTATCTACACCTCTGAAGAAAACAAAATCTCCTTTCCCTACCAACCATTCACTGCCAGTAGTTCTTCAAGGAGATGGAGGGCCTCATAGGCCCTTCTCCCACCCATGATGAAATGTTGAGGGGCCAATATTTGGCAGGTCTTGTGGAGATAAACACAGCTGCAATGTGTTCACAAGTACAATGGCAGAGTCATGTCTAGAATATAAATCATTTTTCTGCATGTGTACATTTCATTTATTTTTAGTTGTTATTTTAGAACAAAATGTCAAACATTCTTCCCAAAATTTAAGGAAAGTATAATTAATATCTACTTATTTTCTCCACCTATGCTAACCAATTATTAACATTTTGGCATGTTGACCTTATCATTATTTCTGAACACAGGAAAATGGATAAATTATTCTATGTCTGCAAATATTATTGCTGCACCACAGAAAGTGAATTGTAGACATTGTGACTAATTCTTCAGTGTAACTCTTAAATATCAAGTGTTGTTTTATATAGTCAAAGTGTATTTACTAAAATCACAAAAATTCAAAATAATAAAAAACTATTGTCTCTTATATGGTCTATAGTCTAGTTAAAGACACTGTCTCAATAGTTACTCTTTATACTACAATATAAGAACATGTCTTGTATTTAGATGTCCAGTGTCCTTGGTGTCAATTAATCTGAGATGGCTCCTTACTGTGTCTTTAATCAATACAAATACTTTTTGAAGGGTAAAAACATGCTGACTTGGCTTCTTGCAGCTGTCCTTTAGTTTAGATTGGCCTGGCCACTCTACAGTTTTCAAATGTTTATCCATTTTAAGCTACCATCAATGATGTGTGTCTTCTGAATGTGTTATACCAGAGATCAATTTATCCCATTCCTGGAAATGTTAACTTATGTCCTTTTGAAAGATGATGCCTAATTTCCTTTTAAATAATCAGTAGAAAGATACCTTGAGAATGTGAGTATCCTGCCTCACCAATTGTCCACCTCATAATTATAACAACTGTTGATAATTCTTATCTGAATCAATTGTTGTGGAGGAGGAAAATTAGGATTACTAACTATATTACTTCTTCTTTATTCATTGAAAAGCATTCAACTTTTATGGAAAGTTTTCTCATTTTGTTTAATTATAATTAATACAAACTCAGACTTGTGTTTCATTCTATGATTCTGATTACTCATTTGTAGCTGCCTTTTTAAAAATTCACTTTAAATCCTGCTCACTGTACCCTCCCAGTCACCCCTTCTCACAATCCTTGCCCCCTTCCCCCTTCTCCTCCCCACCCCAGCCAACCTCTTCTCCTCTGAGCTCCTTAGATATCCTACCTCCCTGGCACATCAAGTCTCTGTGGGGCTAGGTGCATCCTCTTTCACTGAGGCCAGACAAGGCAACCCAGCTTGAAGAATACCTCTCCCCCACAGGCAACAGTATTTAGGATAGCTCCCATTCCAGTTGTTCAGGACCCACATGAAGACTAAACTACACATTTGTGTAGCTGCCTTTTAAAGAATACCACTTAAGAATCATCCTCACTTCAAGGGGTGGGGGATATCATGTTCTCTCTTGAGGACGATGAAAAGTGTATTCCAAATGGAGTCTTTAGCAAACTATACCTAGAATGATATATTTTTACTCTATTCTTTCTTCATTGTTATTTTGTGCTGAGTTGAAATATGACAATTAAGTTCCAAGGGCTTCTGAGAACTTAGTCTAACTAGGCCATAATGATTGGGATCTATCCCAATGACTATATTTTTATCCTTGATTGGCAGTAGGAAAGAGTTCATTTGATGCTTTCCCTGATAACCTCTTTTCAAAATGACAAAACATACTGCTTTAAGGGTGATATTTGTCCAAATATTTGGTCTCACTAATTAAGCTATTCCATTGATACTCTATTTACTTTTGTTATGATAATTTTATGTATCTTTGTTTCTCCCTCCCCACAGACTTAAAATTGTTCTCCTTACATAGGAATATATGCTTATATTTCTATAATATATGCTTATATTCAAATATATATACATTATATGTATGCATATATATTCTTGCTACTATACAAGTAACAATCAGCTTCTTAATGTATTTATCCCCCTGCCCCACAAAAGTGTAACTGCTTCTAAATTCTGCTGATGTATCATAGAAATTGAGTTGAATATCTATGTAGGCTGAGCATAATTATCCTCCTGCCAGGAACAAATAATTTATACTGCTTCAGAGAAATAAATATGCATATGAATTTACATGGATGGATAAATCCTTATAAACCAAGCTCTTTATAACACAACAGTAGAAAATAGTATGTGGTGAAACTAATGAAAAAACTAGGAATTATGGTGTCTATCACATGTTTCCGCAACTGACTTGCATTTTACTGCCTGTAAATCAGGGCAGAACATGTCAAACAATTTTATATAAGAACAAAACAGTTTTAGAATGAACTGTTTAAGAGTAAGCCACCCAAAATCTTCTGTTATACTTTCAACAAGATTTATACATCTATATGGATATGAATAGAGTTCAGAGCTGCAAAATGAAAATTCAGACAACTGAGCTAAATAAAAACCACATGAACTTTTATTTTGTTAAATTTTTACTTCTTCAAAGGTTTCCAGAAAAAGAGTACACAAATGCTAATACCAGGTACAAGCCAATAAAAAAAATAGGATCCCAAACTACACTAGGTAATTGCAGCAAGATTAGTGCAAACCAAGTACATTTATTATTTGCAATGTAATCCAATATACCAAGAGATGGCATGTGCTTTATTTTAATTAGCCATTTCTTTTAAAGGGTTGCTTGCACCAACTGTCTTGATAAGAAAAAAAAATTGTAGTCATTGCTCAAAATGCTTGTAGCAAATCTAGTTTTAAATTGAAGCAATTTATTCAGAAAGCAGTCTACTACTGCAGCAATAATCAATGTGTTTTCCCTTAGACTGTACTGGAGCTTTCCTAGGACTATTGTTAATTGCCTGTAACTAAATGACTGTCGGTGCCCTTAAATGTAACTCTTTGGCACTTGTTCATTTGTTGTGTTTAAGCAAATGCCAGTTTCCCTTAGGTTTTTGCTGAGCAGCTTTGCTTTACAATTTTCAATATTCAGTCTCAGTCCTTTAAAGGGGGTAGAGTCTATCATTTTAACCAAATAATACGTTTTCGTGTTTGTGTTTGTTTTTGAAAGTTTGGGTTTTCTCTTCCCATTCTCAGAAGCCGGGTTGTGCTGGAATGGAATCTTTTTGTTTTTTAAATGCTGCCTCTTCAGGCAACTTGGAGTAGAGCTGAAAAGCAGGCTCCATTTCAAAAGGAAAATGATATTTGCAAAGACAATACCATTCACAGTCACATAGTAATGCAAAGATAAAAGACAGAAGGCCCAGATAATTTCTCTTAACTGTGGCAAAATTTAACCCCTTCTGATTTTGTTCTGATGTCATGGATAAGCCATAAAAGAAATAGGGCTCATATTTGTAGGTGTTCATCTTGGTGCAGGTGTGTACAAACTAAATCTAATGCACCATTTTCCTTGGGAGCATTTCATTTTTACAAAGTGACAAATTTATATCAACTTCATAAATACTAGTCTGTGTACATTTACAGTAGATATGCCTGTATCAGATAGCACGACAAAGGAGCAGCACCGGTGTGTGCCTTGCGAAAAAAGACTGAGTTTCATCCCCAATCTCCTTCTAAAGATACTGGAAGAACATTATATGTGTACTTGTAGCACTGCAGAGCATCTGATGAGAAATCTGAGAAAAGTTTAAGGTTTTGGATAATCTAGCACCTTGCAGATTGTTCATTTCTTTGGATGAGTTTTCAAATGTTCTTATTAGTAGTAAATGACTGCCCTTCAAAAGAGTTACCCTTGTTCGTTGCTCAGGTTTTAAGTATATGTAGCTATTCATATGTTTGTACCTCAAAACTGTTCACATGACATACAACAATTTCTGAAACTGCAAAGCAACCTCAACCCTACTCTTTCTTTTTAAAATACCTTTTCAGATAATACTATTGATTATCTAACTATAAGAATATTTAATGTATTTGATACAATTTTGATGGTCCATGACTTCTATAAAAAGAAATAACCCATATTTTCTCTAGAAATAAAAAAAAAAAAACTTAAGTACGACTTTTCCTGTAATTTATTCCTATTCAATTTCTGAAAAGAATGTCTGTGAATTTAAAAGAAAACAAGGAGTGGTATATGGGATGGTTTCTAGGGAGGGAAGGGAAGAGACAAATGTAATTATATTATAACCTCAAAACTAAAAGAAATAACAATTTAAAAATAACCAAGAAATAAAATCAGTTTGAACATATGCAGAAACCTAGATTATGAATACCATCTGAAGAAAATGAGGTTCTTTTTTATTATTATTATTATTATTATTATTATTATATTACCAAGAATATGGTTCAGGCACCATTTTCATTGTCTCTAAAGCTATTTGACTATATATGGTACTTATACTGTTACAGTCTTGGCCCTAGTGCTATGCGTCCAGCTGCAAAGTGTGGACTTGGAAACACTATAGAAAAATCCTTCCCTGTTTGGCTAGTTATCTACAGCACAACAGCTGTTCTCTCTCCAGTATTTCCTTAGAGCATCTCTTCACACAGGCCTTGGGTCAGAACTTGTAACAGCTTTTCATAAGCAATCACAATTTTAAAGAATTGAATTGTGAGTGACATAAGATAAAATTCATAGACCTCAAGTGATCATATCAATAAATTTTAACAAATGCCTACACTCGTGTATCCACCAAGACAAGATAAAATATATTCTTTTACCCTGTAAAGTACCCCCCCTTCCCCTTTCCAATAAACTTTCTCTTCACTTATCCCGTAAGAAATATACAGTTTCTGGCTTATATCACTGCACTGTAGTATGCACTCTTGTACTTTTGTAGAATCACATGGTAAATATTATGTTGTGTTTGGCTCCTTCAATGACTGTAACCCTATGAGTTCTTTCATGGTGTGTATCTTTAGTTTCCTCTTTTGGTTGATGTGTAGAATCTATTTATGGGAAGATACTAGTTTATCCAACATCTCCTGTTAAAGGGATTTGGGTTGTTTCCAGTCATTGTTAGTATAGAGAAGACTACTCCAAACATTTTTACACATGACTTCCTTCAAGTATCTGTTTATATATATATTGAAAAAATACATAGGATTAGAATTGATATTGACATTGATTTTTCACTTTATTGGAAACTTTCCCAATGTGATAGCACAATTATGTTCTCTCATCATTAATGTTCAATCATGGTAATTATGTTTGATCAATTTCCATTTTTTCTTATGCAAGAAATTTCAATTTGTAAATTAAACGTATGTCTTAATTTAGGGTTTCTATTGCTGTGATAAAACACCTGAATCACAGTCTATAGAGGGACATCAGAGCAGGAACTCAATCAAGGCAGAAGCCTGGAGGCAGAAGCTGATGCAGAGGCCATAAAGAAGTGTTGTTTACTGCCTTGCTTCCCATCTTTTGCTCATTCTGCTTTCATATAGTATCCAAGACCACCAACCCAGGGGTGGTACCACCTGCAGGGACATGAGGCCTTTCACATCAATCACTAATTAAGAAAATGACCTTCCAGCTTGCCCACACTCGGATTTTATGAGGGGAATTTCTCAATTGAGGTTCTCTCCTCTCAGATGACATTAGTTTGTGTTGTCTAGTTAACATTAAACTAGCCAGAACATAAAAAAACAAACATAACATAAAAAACAGAACATAAAAAAAAAAGTCACAATGTGGGCTATGTATATGCTTCAAAGTTGAGCCTTCCCCTAGCATGAGGTCCTGTGTTTGGTTCCTTGGACCACAGAAGTCGTCATAACCTAAATTATTATCTCTCCCATAATGTCCAGTGTATTTTAAATCAGGATGTTTTGGTATCTGAACCATCCTGTGGGTATAAATTGTACTTTCATTCAGGTTTCTCTGTGTGGTAGAATTCAATTGGTGTTCCGAGAGAACAAAACCCAAAGTACTCCACTGTATTATTTACTCACTTATTCTTTCTGTTCACACAGTCAGAGGGAAACACTATCGTGAAGAACATTTTACATTTTGTTCTTTGCACTTTTCTAGTTCTCTCTTGTGTGGTTCCTTACAGTGTTTAACAGATAAAGCTGGTGTAATTATTTCCTGTTATTTCATATTTTATGTTAATTTACTTTGACTCAGAAATATTTAATTTCTTATTTCATAGTCATAGTCATAGTCAGATCTTGTTAATTAAAATCTTCAACCTCCCATTTAATTTTACAAAGTACAAAAAATAAACCTGATTAAATAGTAGTTAAATGTATTGACTTTATAAAATAGTTACATTAGTAATAAAGAACTAGATAATGATAAATGTGGCTGAGATTATTTTTGTTAATTGTTAGATGAAAACTTTTATGACATATAAACACACATGCACACATCTCTTTCTCTTTCCCTTTGCACACACACACATACACACATGCAAACATATACACACACAAATGTTCTTGTGAGAAAATAAGGACCATAGTTTCCAAATTATTTTCTTTGCAGTACCTCATTCCCATCATTATTTTGGCCTATTTGAGATAATTTAGGAGTGATAATAGTATGCATTGTTGCAAGTCATGAATTATTTTACTGTTTTCAACTAAGCTTTTATTGATTGTGCTATAAATTATACAACCCCAATCCTTCACAACTTCCCAATTATAGAATCTAAAATAACATTAGTTTCATGTTTTAAGTAAATGATTGCATGATCTGCGAGGCTATTCTTCAGGAGATATGAACAACAGTCTACTCACCCCAGGTAGGGAACTGATAATAGCCCAAAATAAGGATACAACCAAAGACCAATTTAGTTAACCAATAAATTTTATTAGTATTAATTGTAGTTATTGGCCAAAAAAAAAAAAAAAAAAGACCCAAATGATAGCAGCCTTAGCAAAGCCCACTCCAGCATGGGTAATAATAGCTCATAAAAACTGAAAACCTGAAGCACAGCCCACAACCTGCAGACACCATAACAGACTGGAGAGTGTCCTTTCCCAATGACTAAACCTCATCCAGGTACTTTGGCTGGTTTCTACTTCTTCCAGGCAGCTGATCTGGTCTCAGAGTCTTTGCAGCTTGACTTATCCAAGAGTGATTCTCAGAACTCTTTATTACTTTCGTCAGGAGACATCTAATGAATCTGGTTAGAGTTGTTTAATTCCTAAGCTTAAGGAAAGAATGTTCTACTTCTCTGAAACATCTTGTTACTTCACCTCCCTTTTAGCATTCTATGTGTTAATGAGCTTCGTTTCAACACAGAAGAGACAATACTGCTACACACAACACCTTACTTAATCAATTAAACTACTACTTCTCAGCTTAATGTCAGGGAACAACAGCTACCTATCAGTAATAACATTTAAACTGTGATGATCAATGACAACATGCATACACAGGCACTTAGGTAGAGTGAGTTTTAGTATGTGTATATGCATCCTTAACTCTCCTTACAATCTTAATAAGCTCTAAAGGAGAAAATGTAAGTGACTACTTACCCTGATTTTTTGGTCCAATCATTTTTGTTAGAATATCAACATTCTGTATGCTAAAGGAGAGCTTGTATGCAGCAAATGTCAAGAAAATTCCTCATCTAGACATCTCTATAGTAACATACATAGCATAATGTAAAGGAAAAGTGAAGGAAAAAAGTAGTATCTTAATAATAAAAGTTTACAACACATGTTATTGTGATATCTACTTGGAGATCTAGGTTTTAGATCCACTTAAGCTCTCAGCCTTCAAGATTATGTTAATATACAAGGACACTACTCTTCAGAGAAATATACATCAAAAGCCATATCTTCTTGCAGGACAGGGCCGACAGCATTCAATGGGTAGTTGAGCAGTGTACGTGCCTCTAGGAACTATGGTATTTAGCCCCCTTATTTTACTTTGAACCCAACTCACAGGTAAAATGGATCAAAAAGCATATGCAGATGATCATAAAGCTGCCCTGTCTTATCAATTCTAAAAGCGCAGCTCACAGGACCTTCTCAAGAGAGATGTATACATGTAAAAGTTGCTGCATTGAGGTAAACCCAATATTAAAGTTTGAAATGAGACATTTACAATATTTTTTTGTTCAGAGGCAATGTGTCAACCAAGTTTATTTTTACCAAAACAGTGTTACTAAGCAACATTGTCACATATCACCTTATCCAATCACCCAGGAAACAGAATCAAAAGCTAAAGCTGGTTTAAACCTTCACACAAGATGAATATGTTTGTATATGCCCATGAACCTAGAACTTGAGAGGCTGAGGCAGATAAATTACACGTTCAAGGCCAGCCTAGGATACACAGTGAGACTGAACGTCAAAAAACTAAGCAAAACAATTTATCGCAGAAAGGGGGATGATATTGTTTTAATGTGTCTGAAGTCACTTGCAAAAACATGAAACAAAATAGTTCTGCTTTTTATATGTTATTATCATATAATTCTCCATTGCTTTCATCCTCTAGAGTTGATGTACACTGTTGAACTTGCTGGAGGGCTTGGCGCTATTCTCTTGCTGCTCGTCTGTTCGGTGACCATATATAAATGTTACAAGATAGAAATCATGCTCTTCTACAGGAATCATTTTGGAGCTGAGGAACTGGATGGAGGTAGGATGAGTTCCCTGCGTTATTGTTACTTCTGAATATACTTATTTGTGTCCTGCTTTTATTTAATCAAGCAAAAGAAAAGTTATGTGCATCTTTGTAAGATCATTTTTGTACGGAAATATGTGTGGTGATTTAGAAGCAATAGGTAGTTTTCTTGGCAAGTTACACCTACCCTTTTTAGACTTGTATTCCAAACAGCATTTACAAATTACCGATGCTGATTGCAATGCCATCGGCATGTTCCTTTTCTCTCACCTTGTAATCAGCACTGAAAGGCTAGCTTCACTTTTCTATAGGTAAGGTGTTTCTCTTTTAATTGTCTTCCCAAGTGGAGCAGTTTGAAGTGAATTCAATTTGTTCTTGTTTAGACGGATAGCTGTTTTATTAACCTGTACTGACTATTTAGCATTCTTCCAAGAGGCTCCTCAGTCTAGTCCATTTCTCTATTTTTAGATGCTAGGCTCCTGTCTGCCATTCCAAGGGTAGAACAATGGAAAAAGTACAGGCCCACATTTTTTTTTTTTTTTATAACACATCTAACACCTTTGTTCATACTGAACAAGTAAACTGTGTTTATAGAAACAGTAATTATCATTTGCCCTCAAGCCATCCAAGAATATGTCTACATTCTGAAAAGAATCTAGGGTTCATAAAATTGACCTCCCAACACCATCCATTAGTGAACTTCAAGGTATTTTGTGTTCCTTTGGGGTCACTTGGAAAATGTAAGTTAAATTTGCAAAATACATAGCACTTGAAAAGTGTGAAGAATACTGTAAATTTTTGTGGTTTCTAAATTTTGTTGATAAGCATTTCTCTTTGTCACTTTTACATTAAATAGTGCGAAAGAAAATCAGACTTTGTCCTTGTTTCTATGGGTCCATAAGCAGAGCTGTCAGTTGCCAAACTTGTAAAAAGGAGTTCTTTATTGGTATTTCCCAACATCCTCTCCATTCCCAACATCCTCTCCATTTACCCTTCGCCTGTTGCCACTAACGAAAAGGACATGCTGCAGAATCATTATTGTTTTGTGGAGTTTTCTTTGTTATTATTCAATTAGTTTATTTATTTACATTCCAAATGTTGCCTCCTCTTCCTGCCCCCCCCAGAGTTCTTTACCCCATCGCCCCTCCCCTCTGGCTCACAAAGGGTGCTCTCTCACCCAGCCACTCCTCTACCCCGTTACCAAGTCTTCATTATTTTAAAAATTTAATATACTCAACATAATCTGAATACATGCTGTTATTTGTGCAATTAGAAGTATGAAAAGGCAATTTATGTAAACAATCTAACATTATCTATTACCATTGCTTCAAATATCTTTATTTTGTTCTGAATGATATGAATGATTTTACCCAAGCAATCAATTTCCAGTGCAGGCTTCATCTGTCATTTTCTGAATATAGAAAATGACAGAATTTAATTTAAAAAAAGCAGAACCATAATCAGTTGAATTTCTGTAATTTTAAATTTATTTTGAGTAACCTTGCTACCTATGCACACTTGAGTGGGTTACTTGTATAAGCCTAATGGATTTCATTGCTATTCTGAAGCTATTTGGGTCCTCATTTTTTTGTATTGTTTTAGGTGAGAGACAAAACAGAGAAACAGTAACAAACAATATTTTAACAAGTTAAATTTTCCCTCAGAAAGCTAATTTAGTTTATAAATGCCTTAAGATTGGTTAAAGCCTGTCCTCCAGGCTATCTTGAGCATAATCAGGTATATAAGTACTAGGGCTTTCTTTGAGATGCTACTGTGAATGCAATAAGCCTAAAGAAAGCCACGGTAATAAACTCAATTATCATCTGGGTAAGATTAATGTACGCATAATATTGCTAAAGAGAAAAAGAAAGCAAAGACTGTTATGGCAGAGAACATTGAAATGGTTTTATGAGAAGTTCATTCTGCAAGTACAGTGATCCTCTTGGAATTAAAACAGACCTGCTCCTTCTGAGATGATGACTAAGAGCCCATCCTTAAGTAATCCACCTTACCACAATGGACCTGTCTTGTGCAACTTCTAGAAACACTGTTTTATAGGACACCTTTTCCAGTAATATTAATAATATTAAGTAATATTAAGTAATTAATAATATCCAGTAATATTAAGAATGTAACAAGTTTGGTGCTAGAGTACTGGCTGCTCTTGCAGAGGACCGAGGCTGAGTTCCCAGCACTAGCATTGTGGCTTCTTGAGGAAAAGGACGTAAATCCTTATTCTCACTGATTCTGCCTCAAAACACAGGTTCTTCCATCTATCATCCTTCTGCTCCCTGATGCCCAGAAACTCTGATGTCATCCCCTTCTCAGAAACCATACAATTGCCTAATCTTAGAGACATTCCTTCATTTCTTATTACTGATCTAGAGGTAGAAAACACTTTAGAAAATATCAAAGCCCTATATTCCTAGCTCCCCACCGCCATTTGCCTTCTCCAAAGGAGATGATTGGTAACAGAAATGCCTGACCTTTTAGAAGTTTTTTGACTTTTAAAAATGCACACTTCCATAATCAAAGGTGAAGCCATTTCTTTTGTTTTTCTTTTTTATCCTTAGCCATTTTATCAGTATATTGATTCTAAAAAAAAAAAAAAAAAAGGAAACTTAAAATACTCTTGAAAGCAGAAATAAGGAAGGAGTATAAAAAAGAACATGGAAATAAAGATTAGCTGCTAGGTGAGTGGTAGAACACATGGGGTAGAACACATGTCTAGCACACATCAGGCACCGGGTTCCATCTCAATCACTGAAAGAAAACAAAGTTCTACTAGGCTTTTGAAGATTTATTATTCTACTTTTATTTGAAACATACTCCCTGAAAGAATTTTAGCCCAAGTCCAAATGATTCCCATTCCAAAATTGTATCTAATGTAAAAGATAAGAAAGTGGAGAATTTAGTATCAGGAACCCATTTAATCAATTTTTTCAAGTCATAACAGTAAGTATTTCCAGATTCTAATCAATCCTATATCACAAAGATTCTGATACAGAAGGATTATATTGAGTTTTTTATTAGACGATAGAATATATTCCTGCTTTACTTTCTCCTTTTGTCTCCAATGCAGCTTTAAATAAATTGCAGATGTGTTGTTACCTGGATTCAAGCCTTGTCACTGTTTTTTTGTTTGTTTGTTTCTTTGTTTTTTTGTTTTGTTTTTTATTTCATAGCTCCCAGCTTTTGGGGTCATGTTTATTGGACTATTGTCAATTGCATTTGTGAACACATAATTGTTAAATCTCAATATCCTGCATAGAGTTCTGTTGGTTTAGTATTACTTTTGTTATTATATGTTGACTATTTCTATGAGGTTAAATATTAAACCTGAGTTTTCTATTAATTGCTTCTTCTGCTTTTTCCCTATCATTCTTTCTAGTCCCCAATTCTTCTTGGTACAGTCTATGTCAATAGACATACTTTTTTCCTAAATTATCATTAAATCCAGTCAATACCTCCTCATGCCAAGCAACATTTTCCCTTAATTTCAATGCTTTTTCTAGGTCTCCTTTACTGTCTTCTTGCCTTTATAGTATACCTGTCTACATTATCCTTTACACTCTCTATAATTTTCTCTCTAAATACAAAATAATTGTGACTTCTTTTTCTCAAACACCAGACAATAGAAATGCCCCATTTTTCCTACTAGAACAAGTCTGGCCATCCTAGCTCAGAAAGTAATTGCTATCAAACGGTAGATTAAATCATGTGTGTAACATTGCCACTCTTGTATGATCAGTTCTGTTGAAAGGATGATGACATGTTATTTCTTGGTCCAAGACAGCTGTTCAGAATGTAATGTAATTATGCAACACTCTCAGGTTATTGTAGCTAAATCTTGTGTCTGTAAGGTTAGAAGTTAGATGAATCATTTATCTAATCACCCATCACCATTATTCCAGAATAAAATGAAACTTTATAAATATTCGGCTATATTGACTTTAAAATATAGACATACACTGAACCTGGTGGTGCAGACATCACTTGGGAGGAAGAAGCTGTCAAGTCTCTGTGAGTTTGAGGACAGCTAATCTACATAGCAAGTTCCAGACAAGTTACTGATATACAGTGAGACTGTCTCAAAAAGAAAACAAACAAATATTTAAAGAAGCTTGAGTCCTGGAAATGAGTGTGTATTGAATGTGTATATGTGTGCTTCAAGGGAAAGAAAATCTTTCAAGAACATTTTTGAACCTAGTATGACAGCATTCCAGAGATAGAAACTGGAGATCCAACAGCTGACATCCAAACACTCTTTTCCATCATTCATTCTGTACCAGGTACAGGACCATAGTAGAGCTTAGCCTAGAGTTCCCAAAGGACATTTGAACCTGACAGATACTTGTAAGGATGGATTATATATTCAAAATGTGTTAAATAACCCATCTGCCTTGAGTATCATGGATTTCAAAGATTTTATATTTAATAAAAAGAACTGATTTTCACAATTGATCCTGATTTTTTAACTTCTCTTGAACTAATTAGTGAAACACCTTCTTTTGATCTGAAATAAAGATATTTTAAATGTTTGTGGGAGCTGTCTCTAGAATAGTCCCTTGTTCTAATTAAATAGATCAACATCATGATAAGACAGACCTAGTGTCTCCAGAGGAGAACTTACACCAACACAATATCATACTCGATACTAGAATAAATTGGAAAGGAAAACATCAAAATTTCAGCCTTCTTTGTTTTTCCATGCCTTTGCCTGGGGTTCCTCTTCCAGGTTTATTTAAAAACTATAACCTGTCATTGAGTTTATTTTTTTTTTTGAGAAGAGTGTTTATTCCCCACTTTTTCCCTGCCTGTGGGGTATACAGTTATGGTTACTCATAATCATAATGATACAAATTTTAGGGACATAATAACCAACAAAATTCATAATTTGAAGATAAAGACAGAGATCTAATTCAATGCTTAGTATTATTATCAACATTAGACAAATAAGTTAAAACAATCTTTTAAAATCTCTACCCCATCTTTAAAAAATGAGCACTTGTTCCCTGTTGAATATACACAAACCAATTGGCATCTATGCAGTCTTAGATCATGCATATACTTAGTTTTCTTTCTTATTCAAGTACAAGTTCTTATTTGTAGATTCAAGAATACTGTCTTCATGTACACAGTGAATGAAATACTGTGTCTCTACATATCATGTAAGAAAAATCTGTGGAGCTTCTGTTATCATCTTTTTTTTGTTAGTGGTGATTAGTGAAGTTGCATACACAATTTTTCAGTTCTCAAAAGGGAAACAAAACATTATTTTGGGAATATGACCTATTCAAAGTCATCACATCCAGTGTTATCTCTTCCCCTCTTGCTACATTAACTCTTCCTGAGGAGATAGGAGTAAATATCTATTCACACAACATAGATCACTGCAGACAGATAAATGTAACAATTCCATCCAAATCCAATTTGGTCAATCAATGAATTTTCAGAGGGCTGACTTAAAGTGCATGGCTGAGGGGTTCCTCACAGAAGTATAGGTGACCCCAAACAACTGTATCACCATAAAATTCCCCTCCTTCTTGGATAATATCCTTATGAGAGCTGTATCATAAAGTCCTGTTTTCTGTTAACCTTTCTGTTCTTAGACACATGCACACACATACCACCACCACCACAAACAACAACAATAGCCATAATAACAGAAACTAAACAAATAAAAAAACCAAACAAACAAAACAAAAAAACCCCTAGCATCTTCCATGATCACTTGCTTCTGATGGAAAGTGAGGGCAGGAAATAATAATAGTTGCATTCCCAAGTGAGTGTCCTGTGATTCTCCCCTACCTTCTTCTAACTAGGGGGTGACAAAAGCCCCATTGCCATTCTGTAGACCCAGATATCTCTGTACTGTTTTGCTTATTTTGTTGCCATGACTAACTATCCAAAATGATCACTACTCCAAAATTCCAGATGATGTACCCCAAGTAAAAAGCCACACTACAATACCTCTTAAGACTTCTAACAACTATGTTAGCTAGTACCTTCTTAAGGCTGCAGAGAAAGAAGGGCTTTAATATGTGTTGAATGACTCTAGTGCCAGTTTGCTATATAGTTAGGAAACATTTACTATTAAATAGCTTCAAAAAGTTGTTTTGATCTCACGTTTTATTCATTCTGGGGATCAAATCTATGGCTTTGTACATACTACTAGACAAGTGCTCTACCACTGAGAAATGTCTTAGCCTCCAAGGTACTCCTTTATAGATCAGATATTGCTGCTACTGTGTTTGGATTGTATGTAGCTCCTGGGAGTTCAAACTCATGTCCTCACATTTGCAGAGAAAGTGCTTTCAACCTCTGAGCCATGCAGTCAGGACCATGTCTTAATTATTGCCACATGTTGTATGCTTGTAATCTTAGCACTCAGTAGGCTAAGGTAAGAAATTGGTAAATTTGAGGCCAGCCTAGCATGTACATAAGGGCCTTGTCTCAAAACCTATGTAATTTAGTGTTCATTTTAAATATTTAAGAATGTATAGGTAAAACAGTCTGGAAAGATATTAAATGGCAAATATGTAAACTAGGCCAATATTATAAAATGTCTAATTGCTTGACTCAAGCTGCTTTATTTGAGAATATATTTTACAAATACTACCATAACAGAATTGAAATTAAAATCAAGTTAAATTTAGGTACAGAATTTGCCTAGCATGTGCAAACTTCTTGGTTTAAACTTAAATATCACGAAAAAATGAAAAACATTAAACAGCTATTCAATAAAGCACAAAGATCAAAATACTAAGATTATAAGTTTATCATTTTAATGTGTATGCATTCCGTTATTATGAAGTTCTACAATATTTTAACATGAAAAAGTACATCTTAGAAATCTGAGGTTGCATAGGAATGTAAAACATTTCCTGAGACCTAAGAGAGAAATGTGGCCCAAATTATATCAGTGACAACTTCTAATTATCAGTTTTCTGAGTTATCTTATTCCTAAACGTACATCTTTGACTCTCCTAGTTTTATTTTAGTAACCCATTTTGTGAATAATGGACTCTGTTACTTTCATTTATGTTACTTATAAATATTTGAGAGTAATAAAAAAGGCAGCTGCCAACAACATCTGACAATTACTCAAGAGATATTAAAGATCCATCTCTCAATAGCAAACCATTTCCCTTGTCAGTATACCTCTTTCCTAGACAGATTAAATATACTATGTTCATCTAGAAAAGAGAGGGGTCAAAGACGTGTTTTTCTAAAACGACAATCCATGAGTTGCTCAGCTTCTTATGTGTTAAAGAGAAGGATGCATTTATTTGTCAGGTTTATTTCTGATATGTTTTCAGTTTTTCTTTCTCTGATGAAGATTACTTAATGATATTTAATGTTGGCTCTTTGGTTTGGTTTGAATTAATTTTGTTTCTTGAAACAGTACTCACTGACACTGTTAATGTTTAGGTTGGTTTTGAACTCTTGACCTCGAATGATCTTCTTCAGCCATCCAAATAGCTTAGACTATAGATACACATCATTTCATCCAATATATTTTATTTTGGTTTCTTTTGGAATTGTTACAGGAGTAATTTATTAGCATCATTTCCACCTCTCCCTTTCCACCTTCTAAATGATTTCATGGCTCCCACTCCTCAAATTCAAGGCTTTGTTCTTTATTATCTACACACACACACACACACACACACACACACACACAACTAAACTAATTTACTGTTGCTATATATACATGTGTTTAAGATTGACCGCTTGGGATTGCATAACCTATCAGTGGCCTCATCTCTAGAAAAAAATATATCATCTCTCTCTTAGCAGCCATTGATTCCCTATAGTCTTCATGTAAGGGTATAGTCTTGTGAAATTCTCCCATCAGCACCGTCCTGTTTTGTTTTGTTTTTCTAGTCGTTATGTAAGTCTTGTTTAGGTAATCTTATTATTGAGAATTCATGGGTAAAACATCTCTGTTAATGACTACTGGAAACAATCTCATATCAGGTATCCTGGTCTTCTGACTCGTAGAATCTTTCAGTCCCCTCTTTTGTAATATTCCCTGAGCCTTGGGTATACAGATTATGTTGTAGATTTACTAATTGGGGCTGGGCACAGCAAAACTTCTTAATAATATTTTAAGTTAATACTTTTATTTCTTTTTTAAAAAAATATTTATCTTATGTATGTGAATACACTGCCACTGTCTTCAGGCACACCAGAAGAAAGCATCAGATCCCATTTCGGGTGGTCGTGAACCACCATGTGGTTGCTGGGAATTGAACTCAAGACCTCTGGAAGAGCAGTCAGTGGCCTTAATTGCTGAGCCAGCTCTCTAGTCCAATATTTTTATTTCTTAACTTTAAAGAATATAAACTCTCTTTTTACTGTAAAAAGTAATTTTATGAAACAGTAAATACAATAGCTACTTCAGTCACTGTAAAAAGGAGAATCTGGGTTTCTTTTTAACTGATTAAATGTTAAGTTTCTTATTTTGTTTGCATTTTATTGGTGACACATGACAGCCAGAATCCCATGAAAACCATGCAAAGAGTAATTTAATGACTATACTTGAGATTATGATGAATATTAGAATTCCTATCAGCTGTTTTCCATCTCTGTAGTGGGCAGAATTGTAATTGGTGACTGGAACTGCAGAATAAGAAACAGGCTCTCTTAAGCCCTATCCTATGTTTACTCATTTTCTACACATTTAATCATTTTATAAATTAAAGTTGAAATTAAATGATCATAGCCCTCTTTCAAATATCCAAGGACTGGGTTGTTAAATGCAGTATATGCATTAATAATGTACTATTATCTAAACATGTAGCTTTTTCTAAATATGTGTAAAGACTTCCTATTATCTGGGTTTAAAAAAATTATAAAATTTGGAATTTCATTATATTTGTTTGTTTGTTTGTTTTTTGATAGTGCCAGAAGTGAACCTGGTGGTGATGCCACCAGTTTATGAGTGCTGGCAGTCAGCTCCATGCCCTTACTCCTTCATGACTCTCGCCATTGAAAATTTTTCCTACTATTTTCTTCACAACAAAAGTATCACTTTGTACATCCAAGCTACCGGCAGAATTGTTGGTGCTGTTAAACATATGATGAAAATGAATACAGCCTTCCTTTTGGATTGGAATGTTTGAAATAGTTTTTCAATAAAAGTGAATATTTGTTAATATTTTATTACTTACATTCTAGAACTTACTTTGCAATTTTTTTTGACAGATAACAAAGATTATGATGCCTATCTGTCATATACCAAAGTGGATCCTGACCAGTGGAATCAAGAGACTGGGGAAGAAGAACGTTTTGCCCTTGAAATCCTCCCTGATATGCTTGAAAAGCATTATGGATATAAGTTGTTTATACCAGATAGAGATTTGATCCCATCTGGAAGTAAGTTAAAGTCTTCTCTTGTATATTTCATTTGTGTGTGTATGTGTGTGTGCTGCAAATCGGTATGTCTGTGAAGTCACATACATAGCATGTTAGTGTCTCAAGAAACAGTTTTTGATGAAATTTAATTTTGATATGCCACAAGATGCTTTATTTTTCTATATTTCTATATTCTAAAAATCATTGTATTTTATGATCCTTAATCTTTATTTAAATCAAATGAGATATTTCCATTTGGAAAAAAATATCTCTGATATTTCTAGAATGGAGGACAAAACCTCTTTCAAAGTGCTATTCATTGTTTCATCTTCATAATGTGTTAACCAACAATCAATTCTTACCTACTATGTGATAGAAAACAATAGAGACTTTTGGAGCTCTTAACAGTTCACTTATCTTGATCCATCATTTTTTTTTCTTTTATAGCATACATAGAAGATGTGGCTAGATGCGTAGATCAAAGTAAGCGGCTGATTATTGTCATGACCCCAAATTATGTAGTTCGAAGGGGCTGGAGCATCTTTGAGCTGGAAACGAGACTTCGAAACATGCTTGTGACTGGAAAATCAAAGTGATACTGATCGAATGCAGCGAACTCCGAGGAATTATGAACTACCAGGAGGTGGAGGCCCTCAAGCATACCATCAAGCTCCTGACGGTTATTAAATGGCATGGACCAAAATGCAACAAGTTGAACTCGAAGTTCTGGAAACGTTTACAGTACGAAATGCCTTTTAAGAGGATAGAACCCATTACACATGAGCAGGCTTTAGATGTCAGTGAGCAGGGGCCTTTTGGGGAGCTGCAGACTGTCTCGGCCATTTCAATGGCTGCTGCCACCTCCACAGCTCTAGCCACTGCCCATCCAGATCTCCGTTCTACCTTTCACAACACCTACCATTCACAAATGCGTCAGAAACACTACTATCGAAGCTATGAGTACGACGTACCTCCTACGGGCACCCTGCCACTTACCTCCATAGGAAATCAGCATACCTACTGTAACATCCCTATGACACTCATCAATGGGCAGCGGCCACAGACAAAGTCGAGCAGGGAGCCGAATCCAGACGAAGCCCACACAAACAGTGCCATCCTGCCGTTGTTGCCAAGGGAGACCAGTATATCCAGTGTGATTTGGTGACAGAAAAGCAAAGGACATCCCGTTCCTGGGAGTTTGAAGGGAATCTGCAGTCCAGTGCCTGGAACTCAATCCTCGACTGCTGCTGTTAAAAACATGCATTACAATCTCTAGAACACGAGGAAAAACAGGGTCTTGTACATATATTTTTTGGAATTTCTTTGTAGCATCAGTGTCTTCATGTTTTACCATGTCTCTTACCATTACTTTTTTTTTTGACTTTGTTTTATATGTCATTGAATTTGTAAATTTACATTTTTTTAAAGAAGAGACTGATGTATAGATAGAAACTCCCCCTCCCTTTTTTGCTTCACTAATTTAGTTTTAGAGTGGGTTTTTAATTTCTTTTTAAATTTTCTTTTGCTTTTCACATTTCCTTGGGGTGCTTGGACAAATCTATCTGATGGGACAAGGAGCACCGGATCCTCTCTCGGGTTCTTCCTAGGACCAGCTTGGCCATATGGCCCTTCAGAAAGCAGTGCGACTGAACGCCAGCCTTGCATTGCCGTTTGGGAACAAAAGAGAGAGAAAGAGAGAAGAAGATCTGTTCCTAGGAGGGCCCTACCAGTTAGAGCCCTGAAATCTCTTCCATGTCCCCACCATATTCCCCACCTCTACCCTTCTAATGGCAGCATGATGTGTAAACTCTGCAGGGGGTAGGGGTAGGTCTAACTGTCTTAACATTGAATTCACTGCTCTTCAGAATACACTCTAGACCCAAAGCTGTGGTAGTCATTCAACAGTGACCACTACAGAGTGCTCACTACAGAATGAAGATCGAGGGCATGAAAATGGGGAGAGTGTTGTTTCCGTTTTTTAAAAATGAGTTGATGTACCCTTATATATATATAAATATATATATAAATATAAATATATAAAACAGCAAAGCAAAACAAAACAAAGAAAAAAACACACAAAAATACAAAACCAAAAAAAAAAAAAAAGCCCTATATTTGATCACTTCCTGGAAAGGCATGAATGTGTTTGTGGCTGTTTTTGTTTGATAATCTACTTCCTCTTTTCCCTCTATAATTAATTTTTCTGCAAATGAGATTATGTGCAAATACCAGGCAAGTTAACTCAGATAGGTGAATCAAGGCAAGTAAAAATGAAATTTACATTGAAAGCTTCCAAACCAAAGGGAAGAACAGGATGTGTCATCAAATGTTTTGTTACCTTGTATTATACAAAATGTTATCTTCTAAAAAGTCAGAAAAAAATTTGTGAAACTTATTGTGGGGTCCCCTTGTACTTAAATGTTAACTGACTTGTATTTACTTTTCAATGCTACATTCAGAACTTAAGTGGTTTCAGTTTATGAACATAAGCAGCATTTATTAATATCAAGGTTGTTTAAATAATATCTCAGGAGGTCAAATGTATGAATAACAACACAAACTACTACTTTCAAAATAAACATTATTTACACAAAATAGTTTTAAATTAGATCAGAAAATACTTAAAATACTTAATTTTGTATAGAAATTAATTTAATTTTAACTATATGATTCTGTCGTTCAGAAACAGAAAGTTGATGCTCCCAGGAAATTTGTCACTTACTATCTAGCTTTATGTTGGAAATCAATCACATAAGCAGCTAATTCTCTGTCATGTTAACTATGATGCTAAATCAATCATGAAAGATCCTGCAGAAGGCAGAATTGTTAAAAGGACTATGTTACCTATGTAGCTTTTAGTTTTCTTTAAAAAAAAAAAAATCAATGTGACAAAACCATTGATAATAGACCTTAAGCTTTATAGAACTTACTTTAGTGATTCATCATGAGAAATTCCTGCTCAGTCATCATCTCTGGGTTCATGTAGTGACTACTATGTGTTCGCTTAAATCCTGCCACACCATATAAGGAGAAAATAATTCTAGAGATGGGTCACAAGGCTAAGGTGTGAGTGGGCCACATAGACATAAAAGTAAAAATTGCAATAGAGTTCACTGGGGAGGACAAGCTAGAACTATGAACATAGGAGAGACAAGTACAAACATTTTGTAGCAATGCAAAGGTCTCAGTGTCTGTGTGACAAGGCAAAGGAGCCTTGGGATATGCATTGATTTTTATTTGCTTAAAAATGTTGACTTCCCTGACAACTTGCCTGGGTCTTCTCTACAGTATATCTTTATTCTTGTGCTCCCCTTGGTTCTGTGTCACATTTTTAAAAACAGAACTGAAGCTTCAAGGACACATAAACTTTAAGGTCAGCTTTGCAACACTGGGTTATTTTCAGAAACAAGAAGGCCTTGTTTACTTTGTACTATGGACACTTGTCATTGGATGGATTCCAAACTCCCCAGTACTCAGAAGAGTGTAAATGTGGCAATGGCCTGATTTTTTTTTGTTTGTTTTATTTTTATTTTCTAAGTGCACGATGGTGTGTGGAATAAATGTAGAGGAAGTAATCAGACCACAGTCATATTTTAGGCATCCATAGGTGTTAATTTAGCTGCATTGGAGTACATTTTTTTTGTTCTATTTTTAGTGTAGATTTAAGCACTTTGAATAGCATGATTCAGGATTGATGGGTAATATTTGATACTCTCACAACGTAAGAACCTTTTTTTTCCTCCAATGCTTTGTTATATTTAAAAATGAAATAAATGCAAAGGAAGCTATCTATAGCTTTAGAAACATTCCTCCAAGTTTCTATCAGCTCCACATGAGAACCAGAGACGGGAACTCATGGGTTCATGTGTTCTATGTGTAACAGAAGTTCTGTAAAAACTCAATAAAATGAAGAAAAAAAAAAAAAAACATGTATTTTTCCTAGTGCTTAGGTTTCATCCTTCTCTTTCTGTTTATTTGGGGTTCTGGGGGATAAGATTATTCTAGCTATAAAAACACATTTGAAAATGTGAATGTGTTAGCCAAGCTGGGGGGAAGAATGGACTTCCAGACTTGGACACGTGTGATATTTGGTATTGCCTGTTTTTCATCAATCACCGCCTGAGCTCTGAATGATACATTATGGATTCAAAGTCCATTTGGTTCTTTAGTGTAACCTCAACTTGCTGCTTCTGAGCATCTTAGTCTTTATTCTGGTGCTCAAATCGTTGATTATTTAATTTGTATCCCATCCCTTTGGTCTTCGACGGGCAGAGAAGACCTTTGTATGTTGTGTTACCAGATGATCTAAGTTTAGATGAAGTCTATGAAATCTAAGACATAATGAGATCTGAACTTAGTAAATTTCTATAGCTAAGCATCTGATTGTTCAGTCAACCATTTTGTGATTATTATTTTCCTCTTATCATATGTATTTGGACTCTATCAACTTAATCTTAAATATGTAGATGCTGGTTTCTTCCATATTTCATTGTTAATACATATTTTATAACAAGAGGAAATATTAACTAAGAGCCAATTCCTAAACTCTAAGTATGCTTTGTTTATCCTAGAATAGTCATTAACTTTTCAGATACTATTTATGTGAATTGAGATTACTATTTCTAGGAAAACATTAATTTGTACATTATAAGCTATTTTCTGATTATCGAATGGTACCCTAAATGGTATCCTTTTAAAGAAGGAGTTTTTAATCTTGTGTTTATTTTCTCCTTTTTTTTTTTTTATTTGTTGCTTTGTTTATTTTGTTTTTGAGACAGGATTCAGGCTAGGATGGCTTCAACCTCTCAATCCTCCTGCCTCGGCCTCTTGACTGCTGGAATTTTAGGCATATACACCAAACCCAGCAATTTCTTCTTTATTAGTTTCAGTGTATACATTAGTCCCACAAGAAATCTTATTGACATTCTAAGGAGAACATCAATATCACACAAATTAAATAGCAGAATAGAACTAAGAGAATACACATACACAGAAGAGGAAAATGTCTTTTTGTCTCTGATCTGAATTTGTTTGGCCATCTGAAATTCATCCCATCACTGCTGTAGTTGATGAAAGATAGAGGCAAAATATTAAATAGCTTAGACATCACACAACAGATTCCTATTCCCTATTCTGAAAAATTTTCTAACCATACATACATGGTTATTAAAAACAAATCACAATATGACTCTGTAATAAGAGAAGAAAGTTTTGTCAATGGAAACAGAGGTTATTATTTCTTGCCTTATCATGGATCTTTCCCACCTGATTATTCTGAACAAAGAAAGTAGTCGACAGTTTCAACTATCCTTATTAATAGGCCGTACACTTGAGTTTCAGGGATACGGAGGCTCTATAAAATAAATTAAAGGAAATAACAAAACATGGAAAACTGTTTTCCTGGGTGTTACTCTCAAGACATCCAGCATCCAAGAAAGCCATAGACATTTAGATTCAGAGGACAGTCTCTTATGCTAATATTAACATAAACTCACATATCTTGAAAGCATTGTTGTGTCTTTGATTTTTTTATCTTCATTCATGAAAATTTAAGGGTAGCTATTGGGGTTTTTTTTTTTTTTTGACAAAGATAATTCCTCATCCAAAATGACCTGACTTTATGAGAGAAATGGTGTGAAGAAAAATTTTAAGAATAATAAGTAATTTTCAACCAAATAAATGAGGTATCTATCCATTATTACTAGTTTAGTTTACTCATTTTTCTACTCATTTAAAACAAGAGAATATGCAAAATCATAATTTTACAAATATGACTTACTTCATTATTTTTTGTTTGTTTTTAATCTCATTGTCTGCCAAAAAAAAATCATACAGTAGAGAAAGAGAAGAAAGAACCATTTGATATGTTTTTTCTAAAAGGACCAGTTTTATTATGAAAAATTTTAGAGTTTGTTAAAGGCTTCACTTTCAGTGATTACAATTTTGCAGCTTTCATGAATTCCAATATGACCTTGGAAAAATATATAGAATTTTGAAAAGTGAGATGGTGGTAATTTAAAGTTGCGGTTATTTATTTATTTTGGTTCATTGTAGAGTGAAAACCTATGCTCTATGGTAAGAGAATGAATGATGGTCAGAAGGAGCTGTAAAAATCTTACTTAAATAAAGCAAAAGGAGAAGGAGGAAGAGGAGAAGGAGGAAGACAGTTAAGGAGGAAGAGGAGGAAAAGAAGGAAAAGAGTTAATTCTAATCTTAACTTGATATGCCCTTATCATAGTCAGATTTTGATTACATCCATAGCAAATGTCTTGAGGAAAAGAAGGGAGGTCAAATTTAATTTTCCATTTACTATTATATCTTTTTTACAGGCTCAGAACACAAAATGTTTCTTGATTCCAGATAAGATAGGCATATATATTTATAAAATATATATGGTTTTATAAATATATGTGTAAATTCCTTCTGTTCATTAGTAAATTTTTCTCTAATAGCCTCTGCGTTCACTGACAAACTCATGCTTCTGAATCCTTCATTAAAGTAAGTAAAGTTACTTTTAATTTTTTTATTTACTGCTTTCATTGATACATCCCTCAGTGTTCACCAATCTGAAATTTTTCTCTTTTTAATGAAAGGAAGCACTCTAAAAAAAAATCACTATTCTGTGTTCCCTCTACTACCAAAAAACAAACTCAAAAGAAAAAAATAAAACTGCCCATGAACTTCAGAGTACGAAGTGTAATATCGATGTTGTAAATTTCAATCTTCATTATCTAAATGTTACCTTTCAAAAGGCATGCTGTGTCATTAAAAAAAAGAGTTAATGTGAAATGACCTTATTACATAGTGCATGAATATGTGGCAAAGTAATATGGATCTATCTTTACTAGTCAATGAGAGGTTAAATTTGGGGAGATCAGACGTGTTTTAGGTTAATGTCAATTGGAAGGATGGAATCTTAATGGTAGCATAATGGGCAGTTTTCCATACTGCTTGCAGTATATGCTCCTGTTAACAACAATCTTTAGTGTACTCTTTCCACCAAAGTAGTGGATATGTGTTCATATAATCTGCTATTTGATTGCAACTTTTACATCTTCAGAATTTGAGGGAACCCAAATAGGAAAGTGGATGTAATCATTTTCCTCTACTGGCGTTTCAAGTTGTATTTTTAAACTCAGACACTCTCAGATCTGTTCACAGTCAGTACAAGTGCATTTTACATAGTACTTCTCCTGAGTTTTGCTCACCCTCTTTTGACTTTGTACAATCTAAGATGTAGGTGACTCATGAGTAGGTGATGGGGGCGCTCCTTTTATTTCTTAGAATACTTACAATTATATATTTGGTTTTGCTTTGACTAGCAATAGGAAAATAGACAAATACAAGTGTACAAATGAGAAATTTTAACCTTGACTTATAATTTGTGTTTTATAGTCGTTTCATAAGTCTGTTGCTCTCTATGAGTATGCTCTCTATATATCCTGTAAAAATAAATTTATATGTTACATAGAAATTCAAGAAATTAAATTATTTATTAAGCTACAAATGTTTCTTCTGATTTCTACCTGATCATAGATGACAATAAATTAAATAATGTGTTGTTGGAACATATGTAAGTATGCTTGTTAATTTAATAACTCTTGATATACTTTTCCTTCTCTTTCTTTGTATGTTCTTTAAGCTAATAATTCTTAGGCCTAATTCCTGTGGTTGTTAGGAGAGACTTAAGAAATGCCCCAGTTGGTTGGGGAAAAATGAGAAAAAAAAAAAAGGCTTGTTGAGAAACCAAGTCTATTTGCATTCCTCCTTTATCCTTCACTGTTGGATTTAGAAAGATTTGAATCATTAATTCAAGCATTTTATCATTACCACATGAATGGTCTTTTCAAGGTAAAATTCCATGTTTCCTTTGAGAAACAGAAATGTAAAGAATCAGAACATGTCAATCCTTTGCTGGCTCCCTTTCTTTTGGGTATATTCTTTTCTTTTCAAGGTACTACTAACATGATGATCTTAAAATATTGTCCCCTCTGAAAATATTTTATAGTGGCCAAAGTCTTGAATCATCTTGTTTTCCACTTTTGATGCATAGTCATCCCTAAAAGGAAATGTCTTCGGTCATACTTTTTGTTTTTTAGTTGAAGATAAATAACCTTATTATTTCCTTATGAGAGGTGAGGGTGGGGTTAGGGAATGATAGCAAATCATTCTGTCCAAAGGAAGCAATCATGAACCTCTTTAGCATGAATTAGCTGCTCGTGCAGAATTCCTACCATAGGCAGACTTCTGTTTAAGAAACACTTTTCATCAATGAAACACAGATAAATCATGAAGATTTAAAATAAAGTTTCAAAGCACTCTGTAAGGTTACTTTTAAGTTACATTTTAAAGATATTAACATTGAATTTTTCATACATTTATTTCTACCTCAGTTAGATTTTTATTTTTGAATATTCCCCTTTTTAGGAGAGTTGGTGGGGAGAGCTTTGGAACAGTTTCTCCGTGTAGCCCTTGCTGATTGAAACTCTGTTCTGTTGACCAGGCTGTGCTCAATCTCAGAGAGTTAACTCCTGTCT
Source organism: Mastomys natalensis (assembly GCA_021653895.1). Classification (NCBI taxonomy): domain Eukaryota; kingdom Metazoa; phylum Chordata; class Mammalia; order Rodentia; family Muridae; genus Mastomys; species Mastomys natalensis. The sequence continues at coordinate 26,605 of JAJTUV010003065.1, read as the reverse complement.
CTGTCTCCCTGGGCCACCACTGCCCAGCTATCAGTAGGATTTTTAAATGTGAGAAAATAACTTCTGAAAGTGTAAAATCCCATCAGGATTACTTGGCATTGTCTAACTTTAACAGTATATGTTAAATCACAAATCCCAGAATATAATGTTTAATTCAAAATATCAGTTGAATTCTCTATAGTTAAAGAATCTGGGGTGTTACTTATATATTTCAAAAACATACATACATTTTCTATTATATTCATCTTATTGACAGGTGTTAAAAGATTAAAACAAAGAGAATATTTTACTTTTAGAAAATTCTTAATTCATGTTGGATGCACTTTTAACAACAAAATTAAAATGAAAAATATGGCAAATATTTAGAAAAGTATAATACTAGTGACCAAATCACTTATGGCTATGGGCTTTATACTATTCATATATGGCCTCTAGGAGCTATTTGAACATATCCTTTAATTTATCATATTTTCTCAATCAATATTAAGGTAATGTGAGTAATGTAGAATCCTATTTTGTATACAAGAGAGCAAGATACAGTTCCAGATAATAGTGAACATTGCTTATTTTGCCAATTGCTTAGCCAATATATTGGCGAAACTAGGATTTTTAAAACTATCCTTATGTTAGTTCATTATGATTTGAACAGCAGAAGACTTGTATTTGAATCGTTGTACATTGGATTTAAGATTTCATAAGATTTCAAAAATCTTCAAAAATATCAAACTTGAGACTTGATTGATATTCTTCTTTATGATTTAGCTTAAATGATAGAATGATACATGAACAAACTGAAGCATATATAAATAGGAATCTAGGAAAGGTGATGTATGATAAATATCATCAAATGCCTTGCTTATTTGAAAAACATATATGGAAGTTGGTTTTCCTTTAGCTATAGAGGAATAAAAAACAACACAACATGGACAAAAGACAAAATTCCCCATAACATAGAAAGCAGAATGTCAAAAAATTCTTCATAAAAAAATCAAGAAAATTATAAACTTATGAACACTAATGACTGGTTTCAGTAAAGGAAATAATCTTGTCTGTCTATTGTGCTTAGCAGTCAAGAGGTATTGCATATTATGAAATTGACAGAAAATTCTGGTCTCTGAATGTTAATTTTTTCTAGGATGATCTCAGGGTAAATGGAAAAGCATTTCTCAATTTTTCTAAATTAGATGGATAATGGATTACTAAATTCTGTAACATGTGAATACAAATAGTGATTTTGGCATACTGTGAGACAAAGATTTTGTGAGTGATGAAGTTGTACTTTTATAACATGAAGCATATTAGTAATAAATAGTTCAAAACCCTGGATATGTTTAGAATAACCTGACATTTAGAAATATCAGCAAATGTCAGAAATCTAGAAGCAACTAACCACTCTGAGTTTGTTATTAATGTCTGTCTGTGTTCCTCAGTGAACTCTCCAGAGAATACTCATTAGAGATTAACCAAAATTGCAAACTGTACAAACCAAACCAATGGGTCTAAAATTTTTGTCTCTAGAAGAAGAGCCTGGAAACATCTCAAGAAGTGAAAATTCAAGAATGGCTGTATAATTCAGAGGGCATAGTTATAACATAAAGGTCCTGGATTCAAACTCCTACATGAAATATTTCTAGGTGGCAATTTAGATTGACCCTAGTAAGACATAGTATCAAAATGTACTATAATAGGTTTCCAAGGTGATCAGGAAGCAGAGGACCATCAATCCTTCCCTCAGGATGCTGTGGAATGTATCCTTTCTCTCCTTAGTTGTGCTGTTGATCTTTGGAGTGTAAAATTAAGAATTGCAGCAGATAGGTAGCATCCTAGCCTGGGTCATCCTCTTGAATAATCTCTCCCTAAACATGATATTCAAATTTCTGAGGAAAAAAATATTAACACTACAAAATTATATACATTTCATAATATTTAACCAGAAATACAAAGTGAAAAAAATAAAAACAAACAAAATCTAGCCCTGAAATCAAATATATAGCTTCAAAAAGTAATTGAGCCATTTAGCAGAAAACATAAACTAATTAGCAATTGTGTATAAAAGAATACACACACATTATCAGTTATTTTATCTATAAAGAAAAAAGTACAAGTAGACAAGACGACTAACAACATTAACTGTCAAAATAAACACATGAATATCAAATTTCTTAAATTATTTAATCAATTTTCCCTCAAGTTAATAATTAACGTGTTCAATAAATTAACTCTACAAGAAAACTCCCACTTTCCATACGTTCTTTAGCATAAGAATAACTTGACAAACTAGGCTTAAAGTCTCATGCCTGTAATCTTACCATTCACTTTAAATTCTGCTCACTGCCCCCTCCCACAATCCTTCCCCCATTCCACCTCCCATTCTCTGAGCAGGTAGGTACCCCCACCTGGGTATCCCCCTCCCAACCCTGACACTTGATGTCTCTGTAGAACTAGGCACTTCCTCTCCAACTGAGGCCAGACAAGACAGCCCAGCTAGTAGAACATATCCCCCACACACAGGCAACAACTTTTGGGATAGCCACAACTCCAGTTCTTCCAGACCCTCAAGAAGACCAAGCTGCATATCTGCTACATATGTACAGGGGTGCCTAGGTCCAGTCTGTGTATGTTCTTTGGTTGGTGGAGTTCCTATCCCCTTCTGAGCCACATCCCTTCCCCCAAGTCTTCCATAAAGGTCCCAAGCTCCATCTACTGTTAGGCTGCGGGTCTCTATACTCATCTGAGTCAGCTGTGGGGTGAAGCCTCCCAAGAGGGCAGTCATACTAGATTCCTGTCTGGAAGCATAACAGAGTATCATTAATAGTGTCAGAGATTGGTGCTTGCCCACAGGATGGGTCTCTAGTTGGGCCAGTTATTGGTTGGCCATTCCCTCAGTCTCTGTTCCATCCCCTGTCCCTGCATTTCTTGTAGACAGGATACATTTTGGGTCAAAAATTTTGTGAGGTGGGTTAGTGACCCTATTGCTCCATTGGGGTTCCTGCTTGGTTACAGGAGGTGGCCTCTTCAGGTTCCATATCCCCAAAGCTGTGAGTCACAATTCAGGATACCCCTGTTGAATGTAGGATCTTAATACTATTTCAGCAGAATGATAAACCACAGAGCAAGGACAAACTATTCATATGCTTTATTTCAACATTCGATCACTTTTTCTGACAATGTAGTGTCAGTCAGATATGTTTATATCACTAGATTAACTTATTTAATATTGTTTGTGATTTTTGTTGTAGTATAATATAGTATTTGGGGGAAACATTTTTGATGAATTTTCCAAATCTCTTACTGCCAAAATGGTAACAAAAGAATAAAACTTCTGGTTATCTTCAGAAGCAAAAGATAGGAGCAAATTTTCACACTTTCACAAATTTTACAATTACTATTTCCTGAAATCACAAAATGAGAACTATGTTTCTCACATGTATACCCTTTTTCATTAATTAGTTCTTTGATAATGTATATAATTCATTTTGATTACTCTTCCCTCACCCTCTCTTATCACCTTCCTTCCTAACCCTAGCTTCCTCCACCCTTCCCTATTAGTTTCTTTCTCAGACTCACGACTTTGGGGTTGTTTTGTGACCCATATAGTTTAAGCAGGGCCATCTGTGTGAACATTGCATTGGGAATACCCTTTGGAGACTGGTGGAGTCACCAGTAGATACCCAACTGAAGGCAACAACACCTTTTTCCCTGAATTTGTAGTAACTGGTACAGCAGTGAGTGATAAGACTCTCTGACCCCCTTTTCTATCCATGCCTGGTTATCTACATAACATATCCAATACAGACACCTCACTAGGCTTATTCTGATCTTGGTGCCTTACACTAATATTGGAGTTGTTTTCTTTTAAGTTTAAAGAAAAATGCATTGTTTGATGCAATATATTTGTAAACAAATCAGATCTCTGATCCTGAGTTGATATATTTCAAAATCATGTAACCCTTAGTAGTTATGGATAAATATTGTTTCCTTTTTCTTTTTTTCTTTCTTTCTTTCTTTCTTTCTTTCTTTCTTTCTTTCTTCTTGTTGTTCTTCTTCTTGTTCTTCTTCTTGTTCTTCTTGTTCTTGTTCTTCTTCTTGTTGTTGTTGTTCTTCTTCTTGTTCTTCTTGTTCTTGTTCTTCTTCTTGTTCTTGTTCTTCTTGTTCTTGTTCTTCTTGTTCTTGTTCTTCTTGTTCTTGTTCTTCTTGTTCTTGTTCTTCTTGTTCTTCTTCTTGTTCTTCTTCTTCTTCTTGTTCTTGTTGTTGTTGTTGTTGTTGTTGTTCTTCTTCTTCTTCTTCTTCTTCTTCTTCTTCTTCTTCTTCTTCTTCTTCTGAGACAATATCTCTAATTATTTGTCTGTGTAGTCCTGGCTGTCCTGGAACTAGCTCCATAGACCAGGATGGTCTCAAACTCACAGATATCTGCCTGTGTCCCAAGTACTGGAATAAAAGTCATTCACCACCACTACCCAACTACAAATACTCTTATAATTTTTCATGGAATTGCCAAATTAAAGACATTCTAAAATGTGGCTTTTGAAGTTGGAAAAATGTCACTCAAATTCTAGTGACTTCCACAGTTACTGTAGGCTTTATTAACACCTAAAACTTATAATATTCAAATATCTCAAAAGTAATAATCCACAGTAAATTTCATTAGGTGCGGTAGAGCTTTTGATATTCATTCTGGACTTCAGTACTTCAGTAGTTCAGAGCATCCAACTGTGACAAAGGTAAGCTCTTAGTATTCTAAAATAGTATATGCATATGTACAATGTGTACAACTAAAATTAATACAATGCAGAAAATAATTTTAATATACATGTTACCTTAAACCATCAGCTAGAAATTTGCAAGTTAACATACCCCATCACAAAATTACTAAATAATCATTTTTGTACAGGCTAAAAATAAAAGTTTCCGGGATCCTATTCAATCAACTTTTCTTTATGGACATACATTTTATCTTAAAGGAGAGTCAGCTCATTTTGCTTTCCCTATAAAATTCTGTGATTTTCTCCATTTCTCATACTTTCTCTTACATGCTATCCCTGAATTATTTATTTATAAAAATTGAAGAAGGTATTACACTTAGAAACTATCACAAGAAAAGTCCATGGAAGCACCAAAGTTATTGCCATGAGTTTTCTATCTTTCCATCAAATTTATTTTCTCATGGCTATGAAATAATTTATTTTTCAGTTCTACTTAAATTATGTCTTTAGTAAATAATATGTCTTCAGCAAAACCTAACCTTAGAAATATGATTACTGATATATTTGTTAAGTTTTTTCTTTACAGATTGATTGCCATCACTGATATGAAATAGAAACACAATAAAATTAAATAAATTCACAGCTATACTTTAAATATTCTGTGCCAGGAAATGGCCTTTATTCATAGTTATCTTCAAAGCTGGCATCTGAGAAACTCACTGTGTATATTCACTAGAATGCTGGACAGGGTGAAAAGTCAAAGAAAGGGAATACCAGGGATTTCTCCTGGGGTTAGCACTGGAGATATGGATTTTTATGTTGCTATCTCTAAAGACAGCTACGGTTTTATAGATAATACTGCATAGCTGACTACAACAAATACAGCATACTTAGCATTCAGACTTTTATTTTTAAAAGTGAAGGAAATCTGTCACTAAATATGAATGCTGCATATGTTAGCACTAGAGATAGCAATTTCGTAATTTGATTGCACTTGCCTTTATTTTTTTCAAAAAGAAAACGTGTGTCTGTGTGTGTGTCTGTGTGTGTGTGCGTGCACACACGCACACAAATAAAAACAAATGTAGATGAGGATAGTTAAAGAAATTGTTTAGAAATACGCAAGTTCTGAACTGATTATATTTTTTATATAATTTAAGATATAATCAAGAAGTATACTTGCTAGATTCATGTAAGGAATATCTATGAGCAGATGAAAACAGCAGTTTGTATAAGCACAAGATAGCCTATGTTGAGATTAGAAATTAATGATATCTTCAGTGTGACTGCTTAAAATTTAAAAGCTTGGATGTTCAAAACAACATTTATTACTTGCCTAAAAATATTTTTGTATAATATTGAGAAAGGTTTAAAAGTGAATTTATGGAGTGCAAATTTTTAGAGAAAATAAACAGGGTATGTATCCAGTTTGTAAAGTGTTTCTTTCAAGATTATTATCTCACTGGTTAAATGGAAGAATATTATGACTTGAAAGACTTTTGTGAATTGAACAGTCCCACCAACAATACCAACAGCAAATAAAGCAATGTGAATGAATTGAGTATGCAAACTTCTTTTAATCAATGCCAATGTATCCTAAAAACAAAAAATACTCATTTTTGTTAGTACAATATTAGAGATATTATCAATTTAGTTTAGTAGCTTATGAATAAATATATATCTATATTTATCATAAGAAAATATTCAAATATTTTGTCTTGGGTAAATTTCACTCTTCACACTTTGATCTAAAATTACATTTATTTTTAATATAGAGAACAGTAAGACAAGTTAATAACATACATGTCTTATTTAGTATTTATAGAATCAAGACTAACATATAAAGATAATTTTTAAGTTTATAAGAAGTCCATTTGCCCTTAACAGATAGCAAATATAGGTAGCCTTCAGTATGCACATATTAGCAAATTTGTGAGAAAGAACTTATGAAAAGCGTGTGCTAATTAGTCTTATTTAGTATTTATATACTTTGTTCCTAGGTGTATATATGCCACCCATTTATATGTACATTTAAATTTTTTTAATACATATATCCTATATAGTATAATTGTACTTAATTTAAGTAGCATATTTGAAATCTATAAGCAGAAGTGTGAGTGTATTTGGGGACTAAACAGAGGAAAGACACATTCAAATGCCTCTTTAAGATTCAGGTGAGAATATTAAAGATCATTGTCCAGAAAAGATGCAAAAATTTTCATACATGCTTTCCTAAATAAAGCAAATTCTAAGTATGGTATGTTCTATGATCTCCTAATTGAGAAAAAATAAGAATAAAATATCCTTTACTGGAGGTGCATTGTGACACAAAGATCAGAAAAAGAATCATAATTTTAAAATAGGAGCTATTGTACTGCAGCACTATGGGATGTGACAAGATAATGAACGTACATGCATGCTGCTGTTGATTTTATATTTGGAAAACATTTCTTCCAAGGGGCAAAGGGGTACTAAAATGAAAACCTAATGCCTGGTATATCACAGATGTCTCTATACCCATGGTAAGTATTACTGCTCCTTAATGATGCACACTTATTCTGCATTTTGAACATCTGTGTAAGAGTTTGTAGTTATTACTGTATCAGTTGTGCCCAGAGGAAATGCAAATCCAAGAGTGGGTGGATAGATTGCTCAAAATGTCATTATAGACATTTATTTGGGAAATAAAAAGAACATTTAATATCAATAAAAATATCAAAAAATGAAAAATTGACCCTTACAAATTGACCCTCATGTACTATTCTTTCACTCAGCCCTCAGATTGTTCTTTAGAGCATTCTTGGTGCAAGCATGCTGTCATCCTTTGTTTTTCTTATAGAGCATAGAAGAACTTGGCTAAACTGCCACCATAGAGTACCAATCTATGGGTCATTTCTCTAATCCATGTTTTAGAAAAACAATAAGGAAAATAAAAGTAAACCTTTGTATCTCCCCACTACAGACACACAGAAAAGTAAACTCTTTCCTTTCTTCTAATATTCGGAGCTTCCTGCTTCCGGGCAGGCAGTTTCTCATATAGATTACCATCCAGGTAAAGTTTATGGTTATAGATTTCCTGTGACAGCAGCATCAACGTATGTACTACTGAGTAAGCTCAGAGAAAGACTCTGGGGAAATTAGCTCATGGTAAGAGCCTGAAAGTCTGATTTTTAGTTTTCTTAGCCCATGTCTGCTTATGAGGCCTGAGAATAAATATTCTGTCTTGCATAGACTTATGTTAATCAAGTATTTAAGATGCTGTCTTCAAAACAAATGATGATTATTAATAGCAATCAAGGAGACCAGAATGTTCTTGTTACCTTGTAGGAATGTGAAGTCATAACTATAATGTACATTCAGGGAATGTCAAATCATAAAGAAGAAAGTTAATAGAAAGATGCATCTCTCCTCACCACAGACAGATAGTTGCTATTCTAAATCTAAAACTAGAAAAAAGACCAATTCTGATTATTGGTATTTTCTCCTTCTGGATATATTAATGATTTTGCCCTCTTATTAAACAGCAGAAACTTACTTTGGACCACATAACCATGTCTGAGTCTCCCTTCCAGGGATACTAACTTTCTAGCTTTAAATCTCCTCCTGTCCTAGGTGTTCTCCTTAAGCAGGTTGTCTACTTTGAGTCTTAAAAAATAACCTTAGCCATCAACTTTTGAGTCACATGTTTTTTTGTCTGTTGCTAAATAATCCCAATGTAAGGTGCATATATTTGAGCTGATTACATTGATAATTGAATTAAACACTATAGCCCTCTCTTATATCTTAAAACATGAATATAAAGAACATTACAACAATGTTGCTAGAGTTTGTGTTGATATTTTCATAGAAGAGAGTTACTAGTTACTTTGTTCAGACCATCTAATCTCTTGGAGATTACTTTTGCTGGTGTGGCTATTCTTCTAACTTAACAATGTAGAAATCCTATCATGGACCACAGAATATGTAAAAGAACATACAGATAATGTTTAAGTTGAGGGCTCTTGTCTGTATTATGAGACCTTCTCTAAGCCCAAATTTTATGTCTGGAAACAAAAGGTAGACAGTGGTATCTTCTGTAGAGATGAGTTGCAAAGTTTTCTTCTTGCTTCATTCATCTTTACATTAATGCCAGGCATTGTGGTAATGTCGGAGCACATAACTAGGTAATCATATCCATGTTATTCCTTAACCATGGGTCTCACTCTCTGATAGAAGGTATTACAAAATGCAGAGGGGGAAATGAGAAAATTGTTACTGCAATCATAATGTTAATGGAAGGAAATAACTACCTAGAAAGGCTCATTTACATAGAATGAATATGGGAGGCCACACATAACAAAGAGTATTATGACTAAACCTACAATCAAAAGAGAAAAACAGCCAGTGTCTTCGTTTCTTTTCTATTACTGTGATGAAACACCATGACCAAGGCAGTTTCAGAGGGTTAGTTCATTTGCATAATGGAAGGAAAATTGGCAGCAGGCAGGCATTGCACTGGAGCAGAAGCTGAAAGCTCACATCCTGATCTGCAGACAGTAGGCAGTAGGCTAAAAAGCAACTGGACCTGGCATAGGCTTTTGAAATCTCAAAGCCCACTCCCAGTGACACACGTCATCTGACAAGACCACACCTCCTAATCTTTCCTCAACAAGTGACCAACTGGGACCAAGTATTTGAATATGGGGGCCAGTGTCATTTCAAACAGCACAACTAGGAAAGGAGTAGGCAATCACTGCTGTTCAGTTTTAAAGTTGAGGTAACCACAGACTCTGAGGAAGAAAAGGAAGACTACTGTTACTGAGTCTTATAAATTCAGGAGAGAGAGAAGGAGGGGAGAGGAAATGGGATAAAAGGAGGGAGAGGAAGAGAAAAAAGGGGAGAGGGAGAGGGAAAGGGAAAAGAAGAGGGGAATCTCCAATGATATCTTTGTATAGCATATCACATAGTACATGCTAAATTAAGTGCTATTCTTAGCATTTATTAGGTCCAAATGGAAAAAAAATATTTTTAAAGATGTTTATATGAAATTATTATTAAATAAACACAAATAACATACCTATCTATTTAATATTTTTATTTTGTCTTTCTTTTCTAAAATATGATGTAATTGTACTTTATCAGTGACATCCATGATGGTCTTCAACAGCAGGTAATAAAGAAGACATATACTTTCTTGTCTTCATATTAAGTATGGAAAACAAACTATAAAATCTAAACAAATACTAAGAATATGGAGTTGACTGTTCAATTTGAGCCATATGTTATATTAGTCTTGCTCTCTATAGTTCTTGGCAGTAAGGATAGTGAAGACCAGAAATGCTTGTACACTATCGCCTTTGAACTAACAGTCTCATCGCTCAATTATTGAATACATGTAAGCAAAGGGTAAGCAAGTAAGGACTTGGCAAAACTAACAGAAATGTATTAACTTGGATTCCTATTGCTCTATAGCAAACTACTCCAGAATGAGTGGGGTACAACAGCCACCACTTCACTGCTGCTCATGTGAACTGGTTATAAACAACTGGAAGCAACTAGACAGTTCTTTTGGTCTCTCTCATTCAATTTTGGTCATATTGGAAGTAGGGATGGTGTCCTTTGCAAATTTACATGGGATGGAATGATGATTTTTACTTATTTCTGTGTATGCTGGAGGTTCTATTCTTCACCTGATGCATACACAGGTCCTCTCTTTGGGGTCTCTCCAGCTGATTACTAGTCTTCTATGCCAGCTTGAATGTCCCTATAGTGCAACAGTGAATACAGTCATGACTTCTTGATGCTCAAAATGACTCTTATGACATTTCATTAATTCAAGTAAACAAAGACGAAAGTAAGATGGATTGTGAAAGGAGGAGATGCAAGCACGTGAGTTCAGGAAAGCACAGCTTATGGTGATTTTGTTCAAGACTGTCTGACAGAATCAGCAAGAGCACAATATATGGAGCTGAAGAACCTAGATAATTGTCCCAAGTCCTGGTATATTCAGACTGTTTTTTGTTAGACATAGAAGTTTACAATTGCCTTTACTGTTTCAGCAAAATTGTCTAATCTATACTGCCCATTATTCCCACAAAATTTAAAACACACACACACACACACACACACACACACAGAGAGAGAGAGAGACAGACAGACAGACAGACAGACAGACAGACAGACACAGAAAATCCTCTCTACCTTCTTTCCCTTCTTGTGGACAAGGTTTCTTGCTTGTCCTGCTTACAGAGGAAAATAGAATGCTGGCTGACTAGGGAGAACTCTATACTGTCAATTTTACTGGTAATAAACTAGTGCTGAATTTTCATTGGCAAAGAAACAGGATAAGTCCCTATATAAATAAGATTTAGAGATGCATAGGGTTAATTTATTTCCTATCTGAAGTCTTCAGAACTGGGTACAAACCACAGATACAGTTTTCTTGCCAAGAGGTGACCCTAAACTCTTTGAACAAGTTGAAGTTATGTTAAATACTCATTAGCATTTCTTTGATCAAATGTATATTTTCCTCCTATTCACAACTTTTTCAAATGCAAATATGTGCTTAAACTTTAGCCACTGAGCTTCAACTGAAGAACATCCACAGAATGTTTAAAAATGCAAATCAGCACCTCTGAAGAGAAAGAATGACCCTTCCCTTGACTTCACTCTTTTGTACACAGCAGCAAGTAGTGGGAAGTACAATTAAATGAGATCTCTTTGAACTCTTCCATCAAGAATATGTGTATTACCAATTGAACTGCAAGCACCTATCTTTGAGAAGTCTTAGAAAAATGCCACGTGTGCCCCCAAGAGATTCCAAATGTAGCACGGATATACTTAAACCAAGATACCATTAAGAAAAGGCCAAACCACTGTTCTTACAGACCAAATACACTGTTTTTCTTTGAGATTCAGTTAAGTCATTTTATTCTTCATATAATTTGTAAAGTGTACATGGATTATGAAATCATATGAAAGTAGAGGCTAAGAAGAATACATTACCTATATTGCTTTATTCAGAAAAAAGCTGTTAATTCAATTAAGAATGTCATTAGGAGGTTAAAATTTATTTTTTAAAAATACTAACAAATGCAAATAAATATGTACATGTTAATTAAAAGTTGTTCTGAAAGCTGGTAAACATCACAAGGAAATGAAGCAAGTACAACATAATTACTTACAGAAGAGAGTAAGTTCGTTCAGTGATCTCTTGCAGTGAAAAGACTGTCCATTCTTGTCTGTTCTTAAGATTTGTTTTTTCTTTATTTTAATGGTTGTTTTTATGTTAAATTATTTTATACTATAATGAATCAAAGACAACAAAGTCATATTTTTTAAAAAAATTGTACTTAGCAGGACTGGAAACATGGCTCAGAGGTCAAGAACACTTGCTACTCTTCCAGAGGATTTGGGCTTTGGTCTCAGAACCCATGCATGGTGGTTCATAACTGTCTATAACCCAGGTCTGGAAATTTGACACCTTCTGTTGGCCCTTGTAGTCACCAGGCACACACATGATACACAGACATATGCAGGCAAAACACTCATATTCATAAAATTAAAACCAACAACAAAAAATTGTATTTGGACAATAGGTAGGTTGATGATACCACAACGCACAGATGAACTTGTACAAGATTCCTACTAAACACTTTTGATGGGCTAGAGAAATAGCTCAGTGGGAAAGAGTATTTGTTGTGAAAAAATGGAGGAACCTAATTTAGACTGCAACATGAATGCAAAAACCTACACACGGAAACTGGGAGATGGCTGGGGGTAAAGCACAAGCACACAAGAATGAGAACCTGAGTTCTGATTCACAACATTGATGAAAATTGATGCAATGAGTCCACCTGAAATTCCAGCCTACCTGTAATGCCACCATCCAGTGCAAGCAGGGGACAGATACAGGGAAGCCCTTGAGCATGCAGGCTAGCTAGAATATTTGTATCATAAAGCTCTGGGTTCAAATGAGAGATCTTGGCTCAGTATATATGGTTGAGAGCAATGAAGGAAGACACTTGAGATGAACTTGTGGTTACCACAAGCACACAGAACCACATATACACTCCTGTTACAAGGGAAAATAAGGTTTGATTTCTTTTATTCTCAGTATCGTTAATAAAAGAATTTAAGGCTGGAGAGATGTTTTAATGTTTAAAATGCTTACAGTTCTTCCAGAGCAGCTCACAGTGACCTAAACTCCAGTTTCTTTTCCAGTCTCTATACCCTTTCCCACACACATGTGGTGTAAATGAGTGTACATATGTACAAAACACACACACACACACAAACACACACACAAATCTTTAAAAAGAAAAGAATCTGAAAATGGACTCCAATTGAGGTCAATTTTATTAAGAGAAAAACAACAGGACAAGCATGCTATATATTGTGTCACCTGTTAAAAGAGAGGGATACAGAAGAGAAAATGAGAGATTCATGCTTTTTTGCAGTGTTTTATAAGGTATTTGACAAGCAGCCACACTTTGAAAGAGGAGGGTGGCACTTCAGAGAAAGAATGGGAAAGTGTCAGAGAAAGCATGCTTAGGCACATGTTCAGTATCTAAAAGAAAGAGCTTTAAAAGGAGGTTTTAATGCCCTCCTTAGTTGCTATGGGTTCAAAACTGATTATTTTTATGCTACATAAATATAGGAGGTTTTAACTTTTGCTTAGTCAAAATTTTTCACCCATATTTAGGTTGATGAACTTAATGTATTTCCTTCAGCAAATATAATGGCTTTGATGGAATAGAATTTCATCTGTACAATTTACATGTACTCATATACACAGTTCTTTTCCATGCAGGATTCTTCCATTGGATCTACCCCTGTCTTTCTCTATCTCTTTGCCATTCTATCAATGTGAGCACATTCTCTTGAGATCATCTACCACAGTGGTTCTCAACCTTACTAATGCTGCAATGCTGTTTTAATACAATACAGTTCTTCATGTTGGTGGCCCCAACCATAAAACTAGTTTTGTTGCTACTACAAAGTAGTAGCTTTTTGCTACTTTTTGCTACTGTTATGAATTGTAATGTAAATATCTGTATTTTCATGTGGTCTTAGGTGACCAGTGTGAAAGAGTCATTCAACCCCTAAAAGGGCCATAACCTACAGGTTGAGAACCACTGATCTAGCAGAAAAGGCCTAAATACAAAATGTTGTAATAAAGATAGCAAACATGTAGAGACAAGTGTTCAGGTACAGACTGATTCTGCGAAGGACCATGAAGCAGGTGAGACATTTTTGTACTGCTCAGGGCAGTGGCCCTCAACCATTACCCCAAAAGCTAGCCTCACTCAAACCTTCCAGAAGGTAAAGAAGTAAATTTGTCAAATCATAATGGGGGCTCTGAGTAATACATCACAGATTATACCCAATGGATACCAATGTAATATTAAATTTCTAAAGATACTAAGCAATGTCACCTGGCTGGGAAAGTTATCACTAACTGACAAGTTCACATCATGAAAAAGAAAGGATTAATATTTACTCATAATTTCTAATAGATATCAAAGTATGTATTTTATGGTATCAGAACGATTTCTAAAGACTGACTTTTACTATTTTAATCAATGAAACTCAAATGTTTGTGGACTCAGTAACAGAATTTTGAATCACAGTATTATTCCCTTTAATAAGAAATATTCAATCTTAAAATTCTTAACTATACTTTTTGATATACATATTAAGTTAGTAACACAATCTACTTATTAAAAAATATTTGAATTCATTTCTTAATGTAAATTATAGAAGAGCTATAAGGTTTGGATTATCCTATGAATGTCAACATTCTTTAAACCAATCACATAAAATTAAAACCATTTTTAATAAAACAGCCAATCTTGTATTTAAGTTCTTGGCAGCATGTACATGATTAATTCAAAGAGGCCTAGAAGGTGCATGAATTGAGTTCATCAAGGAGAAATGATTTTTCACTGTGATTAGTGATTTGACATCATTAGGGTCATCCAAAGATAACATTAATATTATTTAAGGAATTCATGTTCTGTAAATACTCCAGTTTGGGTGAGTATATCTTCCCTTGAACTTCAAGCCATACTTATTTCCTTTCCAGTGTATATTTAAGACACAGTCTTCAATATATCCAGTAGAAATAATCTGTGGTCTCCCTTCTCCCGGGGGTCATTGGCCACCAGCTCAGGAGGAAGGGAACACAGTCAACATGGAGGGTTTCAGATGGCTTTGAGTACAAAAGATAATAATGACACAAAGGGACCAGCTTCAGGAGATATATCAACTTTACGTGGGGTAAATCAAGAGTTATATAGTTTGGGGGGAAAGGGGGTAGGAATATCCAGGACAGACAAAGGTCTCTGGCTAAAAGCTAAAGTACTGAGGTGCCTCATTAGCATGAGGAGGCATTCCAGGAATCTCAGATGCTAGCTGAACAGGTTCACATTATGAAAACATTCTGCAGGTATAGGATATGGGGTCTGGGAATCCCCTAGGTTGAGAAGAGGAAGCCTTGCTGACAAATGGAATTAGCCACTTTTTTTCTGAGCTCAGAATGCTACCTAGAAAATGGTAGACTTTGACTGTAATTACCAGGACAACAATAACTCATGTTACTTCAAATATAAAGAATGAGAGGGACTACAATTACACCTTCTATGACATTAGGACAAGCCATTCTTTATTCCTATCCTAGTCAAGTTATAACAATTTGACATTCAGAAAGGAAAAGATAAAAGAACCAAAAAGCACTATTTCTGTATTGCCTAGGTAATACGTACAATTTCAATCGTAGAATTCCCTCTTTCATCTAAAAACCCAGGCTTAATTAAAATACAAATATAAGTCTGATTTTTATGAGAATATAACACCTTAATTTAAACAGTGATCACAGAGTTTGCTGAAACATACCATGAGAATGAATCTGGAAGCACATTACACTGAGTAGAAAACTAGGAAATCTCAGCAAATTTGCACATAGGAAAGGTGCATTTTCTGGCAATTGTTCCACTGCAATTATCCTCCAAACTTAAAGGTTTAAATGGAAACGTAACTGTCACAATTTCTGTGGAAGCTGTACAGAGACTCAGTCAGGATCACTGTTTCAGTATGTGTCACAGAGTTTTATCAACCTGTTAGCTGAATCCACTGTCTCCTCGAGGGTTCAATTGGAAACTTTTCTGTTCCAAGACTCAATTCTACTGTTGCTGGCCAGTTTCTTTTTGTTTGTTTGTTTTTGTTTTTTCAATCTTTGTATGATTTGAATTAAATTGAGTTTAATGGAATTGAATTCCTCAGATCATCAATGAATACAAAACAGAAGTTTCCTTTAGTGACACACTACATATGCAGCTTGTTTCATCAAAGCATAGTAACCAATGTGGAGCTAGAGGAGAGGGAGAGAGACAAAGACAGAGAAACAGAGACATAGAGGCTGACAGAGACAGAAATGAAAGATATTACCACAAAGGAAGAAGTTGCAGCCTTCTGTAACCTAGTCACACGTGTGAAAGTCCACCAGTTTCTACATCTGAATTGTCTCAAGGTCATTTTGTTCAGCTCAAACCTGGAGTTCACATAAGAGGGAATGTAACAGACATTAAGAATCATCAAGGTCGCTCATTAACGTCTCGAGACGCAGGGTAATGACGTAGTTCCTCGACATTCCACATCCAAGATGGCTTCTGTCAGGAAGGACAGACGTCGTCGTCGTCGCTAAGGGTTTTGCCTGAGGCGAGTGTGTTGATGTTGGCCTGAAGAAAGTTCTTCAAGGACTAAAACATTCCCAATTCCCATTGGGGAAGAACAAACTACTTCTAATAAATGAAGGAGAACAAAGAAAATTAAAGCCCTTCAGTCATGTCAGCAAACCTGGACCACACAAAGCCATGCTGGTACTGGGATAAGAAGGACTTGGCATATACACCTCACAACTTCAAGGACTCGATCCAATCACTGAGGCCCGGTACCGCCGAGAGGGGGCTCGCTTCATCTTTGATGTGGGCACACGTTTGGGGTTACACTATGACACCTTGGCAACTGGAATCATTTATTTTCACCGATTTTATATGTTTCATTCCTTCAAACAATTCCCAAGATACGTGACAGGAGCTTGTTGTCTCTTTCTGGCTGGGAAAGTAGAGGAAACACCAAAAAAATGTAAAGATATCATCAAAACGGCTCGTAGTTTATTAAATGATGTCCAGTTTGGCCAGTTTGGAGATGATCCAAAGGAGGAAGTCATGGTGCTGGAGAGGATCTTACTGCAGACCATAAAGTTTGATTTACAAGTAGAGCATCCGTACCAGTTCCTACTCAAATATGCAAAGCAGCTCAAAGGTGATAAAAACAAAATTCAGAAGTTGGTTCAGATAGCATGGACATTTGTAAATGACAGTCTCTGTACCACCCTGTCACTGCAATGGGAGCCAGAGATCATAGCTGTTGCAGTCATGTACCTTGCGGGACGTTTGCGCAAATTTGAAATCCAGGAGTGGACGTCCAAACCCATGTACAGGAGATGGTGGGAGCAGTTCGTTCAGGACGTCCCTGTTGACATTCTGGAAGACATCTGCCACCAAATCCTGGACTTTACTCACAAGAGAAACAACAGATGCCTCATCACACCCCTATCAGCTGCAGCAGCCCCCATCTCTTCAGTTTACACCACAAGTGCCCCAGTGCCGCAGTCACAACCATCTCAAGGCTCTGAAGCAGCCCAGCCTCAGCAGTAAGGACTCACAGCAGTCAGCCCAGCAGCAATAGCAGCAATAGCAGCAAGCACAGCAGCCCAAGAAACCGTCCCCTCAACCCAGTCCTCCCCAAACAGGCCAAGCGCTCCGTGGTGGTTTCCCCCAAGGAAGAGAACAAAGCCACAGAATCACCACCACCACCTAAAATTCCCAAACTTGAGACTACTCACCCACCATTGCCTCCAGCACACCCACCTCCAGACCGGAAGCCTCCCTTGCTCCTGCCTTAGGTGAGGCTGAAGCACCTGGTCCTGTGGAAACAAGTGACCTCCCCAAAGTCCAGATCCCTCCTCCGGCCCACCAGAGGAGGTGGGCCCTGTGCACCAGCCTCCACCACTGCCACACCGGCGCGCATCCCCGCCGCCCTCCAGCTACATGACGGGGATGTCCACCACTAGCTCCTACATTCAGGAGAGGGCTTACCAGAGCCTGCAGTCTATGATGAAGATGGACAGGCTCTCCTATGGTTGCCCTGCCCCAGCCTACGGCCCGCCTGTTCACCTAACCTACCACCCCCATGTCTACCCTCCCAACCCACCGCCACCTTCTGTTCCTCCACCCCAGCTTCCTTCCCCCACCCACCATTCCTCCCCCTACCCAGGATACCCTCCCCCTCCCCCTACCTACAACCCCAATTTCCCACCCACCCCACGCTTCCCCCTAACTCACGCAGTCCCTCCTCACCCTCCTCCAGGCTTGAGTTTGCCACCAGCCAGCTACCCACCTCCAGCTGTCACCCCTGGGGGCAGCCCCTGTTCCCCCACCTATCCCCCACCTGGCAGTCTGGATGAGATAACGTGACGCCTTCTCCCACCCTTTTTATTTTCTTTTGAGAATTGTTTTCAACAACTTGAAGAGTAGACTGAGGGGGAAGCAGCAGGGTACCTTGTATATGCTAGACAGTTGCAGTGAGGAAGGGCTGGGCCCTGGGATGAACTGTGTGCCCTGGGCAGTGCTTGTTGTGGTGTGATCACTTCCAGTCTCCGATGCCATCTGTGTCCTGCACTGGCTTACTTTATACTAGTGAAGATGTTAAGTAGCCACATTGGCTCAGTTAATAGTTTCAGTAAGGAGTGACTGACCCTCTAGAAATCAGTGCCTATTTTCCTGGGAACTAACTTTTGGTATCCATGTCCTCCTCTCTGTATTGTCCTTCCATTCTGGTGGTTTCTCTCTGTGGCCCCTTTAGTAGGTGAGGTGAGTCCCCACTTAGTCCTCTATTGTCATCTGGGGGTGCTGCCTTTCTTCCCTCCGGGGAGAAAGGAGGTGTGTACTTGGAAAATAATGTATGTTTAAACATCTCTTTGCAAAGTCTTGTACATAGTAGAGATATTTTTTAAGCGTGAATGTAACAACATACTGTGAATTCCATCTTGGTTACAAATGAGAATCCTTCAGTTAATTACCCAAATAAAATCAGTTCTGAAACTAAAAAAAAAAAAAAAAAAAAAAAAAAGAATCATCAAGAAATATCTTAGAAATCTGTTGTAAGATTGGGGAATGTTAAGAAGAATAGAAGTTTAGATAAGACACATCAATAAAAATTTCATATGATTTCTTTTTTGGAATTTTGCCCAAGTGATTTCTTAAATGTCATGCTTTTGATACCCTAAGTATGATTTTTAAGAAAGAATGCTGAATGAAATCTGGAGTTTCTAGGAATCTGTTTCATCACTGAAAAAGTAAGGATGATAATACCACTTCAAAGATGTCATTGAAAATTAATGAGAATAGTTTTAGATGTATGCTTCTGGGTAATGTTGTTTCTTTGTTTGCCAATATCTTATTTTTTATAGAGTCATATATATGGTTAAAATGTTAAAGACATGCAGAACAGTCTACCTTTAAGAACATATCAGGTAATCAAGTAAATATTAAAATATCTTACCTGTAAACCCCAGCTACTAAGCAGAAGCATTTTTAAGCCATGGATATGATTGGGAACTTAATATTCCATTATTTAGAGATTAATCACAGTAACACAATCATTTTAGAGCATTAACTTTTATCCCAATAATGAGAAATGAGGACAGAGTAAACCCACTCCTCAATACTTGATGTAGATGCTCCATCAATGTTCAGTATACAAGAAGTTGATAATGATATTTACATGGATGAGACCCTCCTTATCATGTACACGTTCTTGATACCATTTAGGAGAGAAGAGAGAAATCCATATACTTAAATGTAGCCAATTTATCATTGTCTCAGCTCACTACAACTTAGTAATGCTTCTTTATCTCATTTCCCATTAACTTTATGCCAAATACTGTTTTCTCCATTTGTCACTTCTAATTACGGTCACATTTTCATAAAAGTTTGTTGGGGGAAGGTGCTTACTTTATTGCATTATTTTGTTCTTACAATGGTTATCTGAATGCATTTTGAGCTCAATTATTCATTTAATATTGGTTAATAATATAAAAGCTTTATTACATTTATTTATTTATTATTGATTATTTATTTATTTGTGTGTATGTCTGTATGAACGCATTCCACACCACTCATGCACAGGTCAGAGGACAGCTTGCAGGAATTGGTTTTCTTCTAGCATGAGATTCCAGAGGATCAAACTGAGGTAGTCAGGCTTGGCAGTAGGCACCTTTCCTCTCTGAGTGCTGTTCAAATTGGCTAGTTTTACAATAACCAACATTTTGAGAAATTGATCTTATATAAAAATATAGTCATTGATTTTTAAGAATACTATGAGCAATAATGAAATTACATGATTGCTAACAAGATAAATACTGTAAAATTGATCAGTTTATACTAGTCTGAGCAACAAAAGAACCAGTAGGTGCCATTTTACATATGTCTTGGATGTCAAAATTTGATATGTATGTAAGGATTATAGTGTATTAAAGTATACTTTTGAAAATGTTAAAAAGTTGACTTTTATACAAATATAGAGTAAGTAAATGTGAAGTTATAACAGTGTGAAGAGCCCAGCAGGGTAATAAAATAGTTCAAAGTCGAATTTTAAAATGCAAAAAATTTATATGGTCAGTCAGTATGTAAAATAAATGCTGGTTTGAAATCACAAATCCATTAAAAATAATATCATACCAGGCAATAAAACTATGTCATTTGAGGTAGTCATTTGTCCTAAGTAGACATTTATTAATTAACATGTAATTTTAAAGCTTGGGCCAGACTATATTATACTGCATTACAGTTCTGACTGATTTTATAACAAAAAGTGTATATTTTCCAATTTAGAACCTCAGATTCCTCGTGTGTGTAGTATATTTTTTTTTCTAAAATTGCATGATTCTATCATATAGTTTTAGTATGGACAGATAATCTATGTAATCCCAAGAATGGATAGAGGAACAGAATGAATTTATATCTTTGGATACTCTATAAGTTACTTTTCTTGTATTGCTGCAATGACTCCTATCTTAAACACCTTAAAGGGGGAAGGGTTTGTTTTGACTTACAGTATCACAGTACCCAGCCCATGGTCATCAGGTGCCTTATCCCTGATCCTGTGGTAAAACAGAATATCTTGACATCAGGAGCCAAAGGAGAAGGGAGACATTCAGCAGGAGGAGGAAGCCAAACAGCAAGGACAGGACCAGGAACCAGGTATAGCCTTGAAGGACTTGCTTTCTGCAGATAGTTTTTAACTCTTGGCATCTCTAAAACCTTCCAAAATTAGTGCACCAGGTAGGAACAAAGCATTCAACACATGAGCCTGTCAGTATACTTTATATTCAAACTTTAAGAGACTTAGAACTCTGAATCTCTAAGTAACTATGTGTTGAAAATAACATTTCTGGGAATTGTTTTATTGTTTCAGTTTATTTCAACATTTTTAAATTCTAATTATAGTGAGAGGGACCTCTATTCAAAAACTGTGTTTGAAACACTGAAGGAAACACCAATATTCTTTATTTGTTACTGATATCTTATTAATTCAGAGATATACTCTTTTCATCCAGACCAGAAATTTTGGTTGGCATTGGCTACTCTTTTACATCCAAAGCTAATAAAAGAGGGCCTTTGTGATTGATGGATTACTGCAACAATACCAATGCCTGATGAGCAAAGCATCATTCAAAGGCTTATACTGGCAACAATTCCAACATATGGTAAAACATCACTGATTCTCAGAGGAAGGGAATATTCCACAGCTGTGATTTGCTTGTGTGGAAAGAGTTCAATTACACACACAATTTGCCACTTGTCAGATAAGAGAAGGAAATATCCTGGCTGTACCCAAGTTATTATGAGTTTCTGATCATTGCTAGATAAATAGAGACTTACATGGCTACCGTCACATAATAAAACACAAGGAAACAAACCAAAATAAGATCACACTTTAATTGTTTTGTCAAACATTTCCAGAAGTATTATCATGATCTCTAATAGACCGGTAAATCAATGAGAGAAAGAAAGGAATTATTTACACTCCACAGCTAAATAAGCGAAAGCACACAAGAGTGCAAGGTTTGTTCAGGTTTTCAGAAGTAGTCATCTAGAAACTGAACTGTATTGGTAATCAGTACCAGATAACACACTACCACATGGCCTCATAAGCATAAAATACAACCATCTTTTTGAACATAGATTGTAGATGTCAGCTCACCAGCTCTATCAATCTCATCTTGCCTCAGGGATACACCTAGGGTCTCACTAAATGGCCAGGGACAGTATCAGCTACAGTTACTGAAGAGACCTGGACTAGACTCTTATCTTCCAGTCCATGAGCTTATATGAGTTCTCTGGTCAGAAGACAATGAGTAGAAACACACAAGTGCTTTTGTAAGCCTCCCAAAATATCCCATTCTTCAAGGCATACTGTGTTTTTACATTTAGAATCACAATAAAGATGTGGGAAAGGCCGACTTTCATCCACTAACACCTACTACTTGGAATATGAACCTGTGTTTTCATAGTCTAACCTAATCTTTGTTTTTCACTGTAATGCACATATACAGTATGATTCCTAAATGAAGTACAATTTCAAGAAAAATAGTTGGTTCTTAACAACTAAAGGTTTTTAGTGATATATATTAGATGGCAATGTGGTTATCATTAATTCTTTCAAAATTTTCTTATTTATCACTGACTGTAAGTCAGGTGCAGTGCTGAGAAGCTTGCATTTTAGAAATAAATACAGCAGTCAATTAAGCTTTATAGCCAATGAAGAGGAGGAGGAGGAAGAAAAGGAGGAGGAGGAGGAGGATGTAGGATGGGCCCAGCCTGGTCCCATGATGGTCTCCAAAGGCGGGTGTGAACAATGGCTGCCTCTGCCCGTGAGTGGTCTGGAGAGTGCTGGCAGGGGAAGCCTGGCCGATGCCTGCTGCGCCTCTGCCACCAGCAGTGGCGGCTGCAGAGAGAGGGAAGTGCTACAGCTCCAAAGTGTTACAGCTCTACTCTCTGAGGCACCTCAGTGAGGCACGGGCTGGCCTGCGAGGGGGGAATCCCGCAACAGAAGCTCCCAGACACCGGAGTGGATCTTGTGCACGCCTTTACTTGAATCAAGCCCCCCAAAATATATACAGTTTGAGGTGGGTTAAGGTCAGGGGCAGGTGGGCAGCAGGTAACCCCTTATTGGCTTGGACTGAGGGCTTGGGAATGCCTCATCTGCATGATGGTGCTATGCCTACATGACCGGTGGCCACGAACCTCTCTGTGGGAGGGAATGTGGAGGGCTGAAGCTGAATGAGAAGAACCAGGGCCTGGGGGCAGAGCCGAACACCTGCCGTCCTGATAAAGGTCCGGGGTTCAAGACTTGCTCAACCAGGTACCCAGCTGCTTCCCGCAGCCCACCACCCCACAACTCCCCATTTTTCTTTTATAAAAGAGAGGTGTCATCAGAATGAGTATCTTCTATGTCCGGAACAGTTTGATACTGAACCAAGACCTGATTGGTAGTTACCTTTGCAAGGCTATCCATCTGCTGCTTTAGAAACTGAAGGAGGCAGGGTGCCAGGAGAAGTAAGGCTCCAATGGCTAATATAGGGCCAAGGAGGGGAAGAATCTAGTTCATTAAGAGGTTAGAGTACCAAGGGTTAGGGGTGTTGGGAGTATAGCGTGCCCGGAGGTTCCCCGGAGCTCTTTGAGAGTTTGTATATCTTGTTCTACCAGCCCAGACTCATTGACATAGAAGCAACATTCTTCCCCAGCAAAACACAAGTCCCCCTTGTTCAGCAGTCAACAAGTCTAGGGCCCTCAGGATTTGGAGAGTGACTCCTGCCAAAGAGGTTATCTGGCGTTGGAGGGATTTAAGGCTGTCTGTAGTAGAGGCCATGGCCTGGTCAAGCTTGTCCTGGAAGTCACCAGCCAGATGTTGCATTTGGACAAGGGCTGCTCCAGCAGTTCCAGTAGCACCAAGCGAAACAGCAAGGCCTAGTCCAATGAGCAGAGGGATGAAGATTTCTCTCTTCTTTCGGCTTCCTCCCATCTGCAAGGCAACTTCTTCGAGTTCATAGAGATAGACTTGGGGGACAACAATCACGGGGGCACAGGAGCCCTGAAAATGAGGGTTGATACAGGCACCTGTAGTGTCCTTGCACCAGAGGAGGGCAGGAGGGCTAACACATACTGATTTGGTGATGGTGATGTCATGGGCACATGTAGATGGGGTTTTGAGGAGGGCCCTACAAGGCAAAGAGGTGGGGTTAGGTCAAAGAGAGGAATATCTTGTGTTTTCCTCACAGGCAGGGGTCCGTGGAGGTCGTAAAGGGAAAAGTTAATGGGAACAGCTGTTAATAATGGTCGGGAGAGAGAGGCGCAGAAAAAGCATTGGGAAGAATTGGGGTGAGTAGTTAAGGGAAGGAGGTCTGCTGCATATTGAATGTACTGTAGCCAGGAGAGGGTAGCCTGGAGTTCCTCCTGTGACTGGTTCTCCTGTTGGATAATATTAGCATGGGTAAAGGCTGATTTCAGGGCAGGGACAAGTTCATGGGAGATGTGTAGGTCAGCTACTGTGTATCTGGCATAGCCGTTGGGGTAGAGTTTACCCATGACTCTGATTCGCCAACATTCATTCCATGGATCACTGATAGAAAGCTGAAAATGAGTTTTAAGGTTGGTGAACATAGTGCCACCACGGCTGGTGGATTCCATCTTGCAGCTCCAATATCTGTAACCTCCATATGTGGAGACCTCCTGGAGACATTCACCTGTGTTTCGGTAAGGAAAGCAGAGAAAAGGGCTGGGGATAGTGGAGATGGATTCCGGGTGTAGGGGAATCTCAATCTTGGTTCAACATCCTTCAAGTGGGCAGTCCTGGGTTCCTATAACTTTGTTGTGTCCATTGTAGGTTTCCCTGGCATAGAATCTCCAATGGTAGGTGTTGGGAAGGCTAGGGAGAGGCTGGGAGGTAGCAGAGTTAGCATGAAGGATGACAAAAACAGCCAAGAGAATAGAGGAGAGGGGGCTTGTGGAGGGCACATGGCCTGGGCAGCTGTCATCAGGTCATGGATGTCCTTCCAGGAAATCCTGCTGCTCCTCTGTGCATGGCGTCTCCTCTGCCTTCTCTTCCCCCTCCTTGGTTCTTGATCTGTTAGTGAGAGGCGGGCCATCTTCTTGGTTGGTGGGGTGGTGTCGGACATTTCTGGCAGGGACCCAGATAGGCTTAGGCTGGTCCTGTGGAAAGACACAAGCAAAACCCCTCCCGGTTGTAAGTAGGGGGTCTGGTCCTTTCCAAATTCCATCTAAAGGATCTTGCCATCGTACTAGGATAGGGGGAGCTAATTTTGGTGCATGAATGCCATCTTCCTTTACTGCTTGCCTGAGCTCTTTTAGGTCTGAGGCTTGGAGTGGGTACCAGTTAAGTGGTTTAGTTTTAGTGGGATTGATATTGACAGGGAATGCTCGAGCAGTTTGGGTCTCGAGTTCTGTATCATACTCCTGAGTATCGTGGGAGGCGGGGTTAGTTTTTTTATGAGAGTCCCTGAAATTGCAAAGTTGTTGAGTGGTTGATGGTTGAGCATTTGGTGGGCTTTTATCTGCAGGCTCTGAGGGTTTCTCACTTTTGCAGCTTGGAGAAGGGGGAGGGGATTCATCTCTCTTTGGTTGGGAAGATAGGGGGGAGGCAGGCGAGAGCTCCTTTGGTATTTTAATGGAGTCTTGCCTTTGGATGGGGGAGGGAGGGGCCGGAGGAGCAGATGGTCTGTTTGGTATTTCTTCTAAGGCATAAGCAGGGAGGGGTGGATAGATGAATTTTATTTCTCTTATTAATTGGGTAAGGGCTGCGAGATCTGAAATGGGGTGATTTGGTTGACCTTGATCTTTGGTTTCCTTTGACTGAGGGGCATTACAAGTTGTATTGTTCTCTGTCTGTCCCTTTTTAGATGGTCCTATATATTGGCGAATTGCAGCTAAGACTGTCAAAAAACCATGAGGGAGCCTTTTTTCTTCTTGGGTATTTTTGATTTTTATAAGGGAAGCTACTCTGTTATATGAATCTGCGCTGTAGATATTGTCTTCAGCCATGTTTGGGGCGATCTGAAGGACTTCCTCTCAAAACAAGGAGGCTTGTTTTTTGGTTATTTTTACCCCTTGGGAATCTAATAGGACACATATTTGCCTGACCTGGGGTGATTTCTTTTTTGATGTTGAGCTCCCCATGATAGAAAAGAGGAGAAAGCACTTTGTTCAAAGGGAACGTTCCCTTAGCCTGACGGCTTTGGGGGATTCCACAGAGATCTAAAATGCCAAGCCTCGTCCACAGATTTCATGATCCTGGCAACCGCCCTGTGGCTTTTAAATGGTTGCTGAGTCACCAGATTTATTCTTTTTGTGTTTTAGAGAGGGTCTAGATAGAGAGTCTTTGTCAACGCCCTTTGGGGGCTGTCGGGATTTAAGCAGAGGCCAGAGGAACCTTTAACCAACACCAGAGAGTCGCTCTGGCCAGAAGGCGTCAGTTGTTTCTTCGGCTTATTAAAATCTGCGCGATGGCTCTGACGGAAAACACAGGAGGAAGTAATAGATTGTTGGTCTCTAGAGTAAGGGGACTTACCTTCTGGCAGTCTTGCTGTTGTGGCATTGTTTGTTGTCCGGGCTCACAGTCAGGGAGGCAGAGCAAGATTGAGATGGGACGCACAAGCGCAGCTGGCGGCGGTGTGCTGCGCAGGTCAGGTGGCCCAGTTCTTGTATTTGGGTGGGTTTAAGCCCCACGTTGGGCGCCAGCTGTAAGACCGGCCCAGCCTGGTCCCACAAGGGTCTCGAAGG
>JAJTUV010003064.1:0-126211 GCA_021653895.1 Mastomys natalensis | reverse complement strand
ATGATGAGGTGTGTGGGGGGGGATTATCTTGAATTATGCTGTTGGAAATAAAGTCATCATCTTACACTAAAGAATACTTAAGAGGTAGAACCAAGGACATGGGTTTCACAACTGAGAAATGTGTCATAGAAAACTCAAATCCTCCTTTAGGGTTACAAGAAACTTCAAAGGATTGGTAAGTACATTATTTCCTTTTTCATGGTTGGCAAAACTAACTCAGGAGAGGGAAGATTTGGTTTAAATCACAAGATGTTGGAGAGGCTCTGTACTACAAGAGATAGAAGGTATTGTCATGTTTACCTGGTAGCTGGTCAATAAGCCAAGAATATCCTGAAACTAGAGGAGTATGAAACGTAAGTTGAGACATTAAGCAGAGTTGAACAACTCATGTGTCCTGACCTTCAGTGTCTCGCTTATGGCTCTGCCTGAATCCCCCTAGGAGGACCTCAATGCCCTAAGAACATCCAGGTTAGATTCGTTCCCCGTTAATCCCCTGCCTGCCAGATCCACCTGGAGCACAACCAGCAGAGGAGAGATATGCACTATCACCTGACCTCCATCATCTGACCCCGCTCTGTCTCCCTTCATACAGAGGTCTGCCAGGACCCAGAAACACTCAAGGCTACCTAGGACACAGTCAACAGAGGTCAGAAGCATTTAGTTTCCTGAAATTCATTGTCAGAACCAAGGATCTGCCTGTGTCCCCTAATAGTCCTGCTGCCAGCATCATAGACATCCATCAAGCACCAGAGACAAGCAAATGACAAAAGGCCAGCATAAGAACAAAATCAACAAGAGACAGGGAAATATGGTTCTGCCAGAGACCACTTATCCTACTACTCCAAGTCCTGGATATCCTAACACAGCCCAAGCAGAAGAAGATGACATTAAATCTAATCTTATAATGATGGAAGAGCCTTTTAAGAGGAAATAAATAAGTCCCTTAAAGAAATACAGAAAAATACAATCAAACAGGTGAAGGAAATGAATAAAAACTGTTCTAAACCTGAAAATGGAAATAGAAGCAATGATAAAAACACAAACAGAAGTAATCTTGGGGATTGAAAACCTAGGAAGAGATTAGGAACTACAGATTCAAGCATCATCAGCAGTATGTAACACATGGAAGAGAGAATCTCAGGTGTAGAAGATATGATTGAAGAAATTGATATTTTAGTCAAGAAAAATATTAAATCTAAAATGTTCCTCATACAAAACATGTAAGAAATCTGAGGCATTATGAATAGAAGAAGGAAATTCCAGCTACAAGACCCAGAAAATAATTTTGACAAAATCATAGAAGAAATTTTCCCTAAATTTTCCTAAAGAAAGATAACCATGCCCATAAACATAAAAGAAGCTTACAGAACACCAAATAGATTGGACCAGAAAAGAAAATTCTTCCTGCAACATAATAATCAAAACACTAAATGTACAGAGCAAAGAAAGAATATTAATGCGTGCAAGAGAAAGGTGCAAGTGGCATATAAAGGCAGACCTACTAGAATTATACTCAATTTCTCAACAGAGACTCTAAAAGCCAGAGGAGACTGGGCAGATATTTTCCCTACTCTGAAGAGACAAGAGATGTCAGCTCAGACTACTACACCCAGCAAAATTTTCAATCACCATAGATAGAAAAAAACAAGATATTCTAAGACAAAAATAAATTTAAACAATATATATCCACGAATCCAGCTCTACAGAAGATACTACAAGGAAAACTCCAACTCATGTAGGCTAAGTCACACACAAGAACATATAGGAAATAAATAGCCCCACAGCAGAAAAACAAAGGAAGGGAAAACACACACACACACACACACACACACACACACACACACACACACACACACTACTATCATCAACATCAAAATAACAGATCAAAAGAAGCTAAGTAAGAGGGAGCACCCACAGTAGTATGCTTAAATCTCACTTAGAAGGGGAAAAATAGAAATTGGAAATGGAGGGAGGGACCTGGGTGGGAAAAGAGGTAGGCAGGAGAACATGGTAGGGATCAGGTATGGGGAGATGGGGGAGTAGGGCTGTGAGGGAATAGAAACCAGTGAAAGGGGGCAAGTCTCTCTGGTACAAGTCAGAGGCTTGCAACAGTGGAGGCTCCAGGCATTCTATGGCAGTGACCCTATCTAAGACTCCTAGCAGCTAGGGATATAATGAGTGAAGTGACTACCTCCTGTAGCCAGGTGGGACCTCAGTGGAGAGAGTTGGCACACCAAACCACCCACAAGATATTTGACCCACAATTTGTTTTGCCTATAAGATGTGCAAGGGTAAACATGGAGCAGAGATTGAGGGACTGGTGTGGTGGTTTGAATATGCTTGGCTTAGGACTAGCTTTATTAGTAAGTGTGGCCATGTTGGAGGAAGTGTGTCACTGTTGGGTGAGCTTTGAGGCTCCTTTACACAGGCTTCTCCTAGTATTGGAAGAGACCCTCCTCTTGTTTGCCTTCCAAAGACAGTCTCCTCCTTACTACACTAAGGCTAAGATGTAGAACCCTCAGCTTCTTCTCCAACACCATGTCTGCCTGGGTGTTGCCATGGTTCCTGTCATGATGATAAGGGACTGAACCTCAAATCTGTAAGTCAGCTCCAATTAAATGTTTTCCTTTAAACAAGTTGCCTTGGTCTTGGTGTCTCTTCACAGCAATAAAATGCAAACAAAGACAAAAGGCCAACCAAAGATTGGCCCAACTTGAGGACCACTCCATAGGAGAGAGCCAATCCCTGATACTATTAATAATCCTCTGCTATGGTTGAAGACAGGAATTTAGCATAACTGTTTTCTGAGAGACTTCATACTGCATCTGACGGAAAGAGATGAAGAAACCCACAGCCAAACATTAGACAGCACTTAGGGAGATTTGTGAAAGAGTCAGGAGGAAGGATTGAGGGAGTCAGAGGGTCAAAGACACCACAAAAAGATATACAAAAATCAACTGACCTAGGCCCATAGCAGTATATGGAGACTGAACCACCTAGCAAAGAGTTTACATAAGCTGGATCTAGGACCCCTGCAGATATGTAGCAGATATGCAGCTTGGTCTTCATGCTGGTCCCCTAACAATTAGAGAGGGGACTGTCCCTGAACCTGTCTGTGGATCTCTTTAGCAAGTCTGCCTTTTCTTGACTCAGTAGAAGAGGATGTGCCTAGTCCTGCTGTGACTTTCTGTGCCAGGCCTCTGTGTTCTGCGCCTTATGAGGAGTCTTCACCTTCTCTGAGGAGGGTCATTTGGAGAAGGGTATGTGAGGATGTGATTGGGAGGAAAAAAGGGAGAGGGTGCTGTGATCAGGATGTAAAGTGAAGAAGTAAGTAAAGAAAGAAAGAAACTGTCGGTTGAGAATACTTATATTTGAAAAAAGTCAGATTTCCAGGCAGAAAACTTGCTCATAGTACTTCACAGGTATATCTCCCTGTAGAACTTTACAACTCTTTTGTTGTTGTTTAATTTTATATATTTAATTTTTAATTTATTTAATTATTTAAATCAAATCGTAATTTACTTATTCACACAGGGGTTATAAACACAAAAAGGCAGGATGTAGGGAAGGGTATGACACCGGAGCATAGGTGTTCAGGGGGAGTACAGATACCTTTTAGAACAGGGTATCAGCTGGGTGAAGATTCAGGGGACAGGTAGCTATGACTCTGCCTGTGATTCACTTGTCCTTATCTAAGTTTGTACAAGGTCCCCTTCAATTATTGGAGGTCAGGCCTCTATCCCCACCTTTGCAAGATTAGAATCACCAAGGCCCTTCTATACTTAGAGAAGGGGGGAGATGTCAGGGGCAGTCCTGCTTATACACTGAAGGTCTAAAATCAGCCATAGGCCTAAAATCAGCAATAGGCCTGACATACATACATGCTAACACGAAGTCTTGGGTCTCTGTGGAAAAAACACTGTAACAGATGGCTATAAGCTATTGTAAACAGGCAGCTTTTGTGGAAATTTACGATCCTGAGCAGTCATAGATCTTGTAAATAGGTAGCCTCAATTGACAGTACCAACTTAGATAAGAACTTTACAATTCTTAACTCAGCAATTCAGGCAGCCACCAGCAGATTCTCACATCCAACACATCAACATGGAACTTGCTGCTGAAATGTTCCCAAGAAGACATGTCCCCATGCTATTTTTATGCAATGATTCCTGTCCTAGCTTTTTAAAAAATAGACTTATCCAGGCACTGTAGCACTTACCCATAGAATCAGGTACTAGCAGGAGAAATTCTCAATCCCAAGAGTCAGGGTCATTTAAACAACATAGGAAGATTTATTCATATTGTCTGTAGTTAAATAATTTTCCTTAAGTTCTTAAATGCAGCCTATTCAGCTTATCAATTTATTTCAATGAATTTTATATTTGGTGAAAAATTTGAGGTTATAGCATATGAATGAATTTCATTCAGTTCCAAAGAAAAATTAAGTTGAAATTTTGCAGGAAAATAAACAGACTTAGAATGTGTAATATTAAGTGAAGTTAAATAATCTCAGAAAGAACAAAGCACACTTTCTCTCTCATATGCAGAATCTAATAATATATGCACACAGTGTACATGTAAGTACAGTATAACATGAAAAAATAGAATGAGCGCAAGACCAAGACCAAGGGAATCACAAAAGATGGAAAGGAAGAAATGAACACAAGCTATGAAAAATGACTTAACGTTGATTACTTTTACAGTTCTAATTTTGACATAGATTTGTTTTTCATAGTGGATACATATGATCATCATAAAATACAGTTGATACTGAAAGTATAAAACTCTACAGCTTCCACTCTGAATTCCTATTCTAAGTATATAAAAGTTAATCAAGTTATATAGATTTGGGTCTGTGGTGATTTTATTTACTTACAAGTTTTTATAGTAAATATTATAAAAATTAAAAAATTAAAAAGAATTTTGTTTTTCATAATACTGTATGTATGTCTGGTTTTCTCCACACCTTATATAGTGCTGTCATTCTGATACTTACCTTCACCTCTATTTGAGCTCTTTTAACCCTTTTGTTATATTGGACTGTTTCTTTTATTTCTTGTCTTCATTTAATTTTTGCCAATAAATTTTAACTTTTATTTGACTTATATAATACACTTCTTTCTTTTTCTCTCAAACATACACACTTAAAACTTCTCTATTCTTTATTACTTACATGGTTTTATTCCGAATTCAAGCACAGGCTTAAAAAGTTTATTTTATTAATATATTGCTGTGTGTTACCTTGAAATATCTCTTTTAAAGATTCGTCGACTTTATTTATTTTGTGTGGCAGACCTGTGAGTGCCATGGCATCCATTTCAGAGGACAAGAAGTTGGAATCTATTTCCTGCTTCCACCACATGTGTTTGGGGATGATATTCAGGCCTCCAAAATTAGAAAGTGCTTTTATTCTCTCTCTGAACTATCTCACGGGTCCTTAAATGTCTGTTTCTTTTCAGAAGTATAACTTTTAAAAGCTTTGTGTGTTATACATGTGAAATGACATTTATTTCTGTAAGTTAATTAATCACTTAGATATAAATTGGGAGGTCTATGGACATGATCAAGCCTTTCAAATGATAACTTTTATTAGAGTGGAGTAGCCTGGATCTTTATTTTGACGTCATTTTTCACAAATGATCATTTGCAGTGAGTCTGTCCAAGGGAAGAATGTGTAGAATTAAAGAGTGGGACAATGGATATGAATAAAAGTCTAACTCCTCTATATACAGGCTCCTAGACAATTCTCTGACTTTCGGCCTTGATCCTTATATTACCTTCTACTTTAATTGGTATCTCCATATCTGAACTTTTAGAGATGCTAAGTGGTTAATTTTATTCACTCCTTTCAGCCCTCTTGTTTCTGTTAAATCATTTACCACTATGTTATCTGTCTTTGAAAAATGTGGTAATCTACAGTGTCCTCTGCCTTTCTCTTCATTTTTTGTGAATTTATACTATGTTCATTCCTATGTGCCAGCATTTTAGGATAATTTTTAAGGCAAATAGAGAAGCAATGAGTTTAGTGTATTAAACTACATGGAAGTGATATAATAAGTATTTTACAAAAGAAATTGATAGCAAAGCATGGATGAAGGAATGATAAAGTATTGCAAATATATGAAGTTTTTTGTGAAGTGAGAATGATAAATGTTTTGTGCTTTAAATTTATAGTTTTTAAACATCAGAAGACTGATTTATATTAAAATGGTAATTCTTAGTTAAGTAGCATGTATAAATATGTAATTGTAAATTACTCTTTCAGAAGAACATTCATTCACAAACATTTGCACATGAAATAAGGTTAGTAAAATAAGTTTACTATTCTTAATTGTGATCCAAACCAAAATTTTATTAGAAAAAAAAGGTTGGTAGCTGGCAAGACATGTTTTGGGGAGATAAGGACACAGAATTCTATAGTTAGAACTGCCATAATTACCTTTTCGTCTCTGTGAAAAATGATCTGAGATAAACCACTTGAAAAAAGAAAGACTCATTTTAGTTATGATTGCAGAAGTTTCAATACAAGGTGCTCCTCATCCTTTTGTGCCTATAGTAGGTGGTATGTGGTTGGAACAAAGTTAATTGTACCCAGAAGACCCAAAAGAAGGGTCAAGGAATGTTTTACAATATCCCTTTCAAGGCCAAAGACCTAACTTTCTTCAAGTATATTCTACTTCCTGAAGTTTTCACACACTACCTATCAGTACTGCTACCATGGAGCCCTAGCATACAACATAGAAGCTTTAGAAAAATATTCTAGATCTGATTCACAACAGGATAGTTTTCTCAAGGTCTCCTGTTAAGTTAGTGTGCAGTATATAAATTGAACTCATACATTCTGATTCTGGAGCTTCTTAACCTCTAAATGTAGCCTAAAACCTCTTAAGATCATTTCTAGTTGGAATAAATATATTTCTGAGATGAGTAGTATTCTCCAATAAGTAAAAAATTAATGAGCAAAAGTAGTTGAATGATTGCAAATAATTACATTAATTTAGAAAATACTATATGGACTTTGAACTTTATATTAATTGAAAATTAGAATTCTTTATTAAAATATTAATATATTTGCAATTCAATTTTGCCACACTGGTACATATTTTCTATTATAATTAATGTTAAAAAGCACTCCCTTCAAAAGCAAAATTAAAAAGTTGAACCCCAATTGCCACATTATTCCATGTAATATATACTTAGCTAAAATTTATGCAATATTTAGTGGCTCTAATAAGAACTATTTGGATCAAATGACTTAATAATATGACATTTAAACATCTTTTTTCATATCTTTTCATAGGTTTTGCTCCTAGTTATTAATATAATTTGAGTGTTTTATTTTAATTATATCATAATGGCTATTTATGGCTCTAAAATAAGAGATGACAGTGGTATGATCTGAATATGGAGTTACGATTTATTTGCATAATGAGTTAAATGAGTCTCCTAAGGCTGATAACCATAATCATTTTGTTATCTTGCAACACAGGAATTTCCAGGCAAATATGATAAGAAATGATTATGATCATTGAAACACAAAGCTTTGTTCTTTTGGATGTGGAAAATGTTTTTAGTCATTAAGTGAATGATCTCAGACACTCTTAGTAGGCATAAAATTGATTTCTGATAAGTACAGAACAGGATAAAAGGGAACAAATATCATTGTTGTTTAATATAACTATTAATTCATAAACTGGATTGTTTTTGTCATGTGTAGACTGAGTCTATTACTGGATATAGCTGTGGTCCAAGGAGACAAAGATACATTTCAAGCTGGCAACAATACTTGGCAGCATTATCCATGTGGTATTGGTTTTGCAGGTATGAAAGATGCAGAATTTAGGATCTCATGATTCTTTGCTGTTTTACAGAACAGCTGGAAGCAGGCAATGTGTAACTGTTCCAGAATCCCAAATAGGAGGCCCTGAGGGCTGTTTCCTGAAGCTATAAAAGAGATGCCTAAGCTGCGATGGAGCCTCATAGAATGTTGGAAATGCCAGAGCTGCCTGATGTCCAGAAAACAAAGTTGTAGGTATAGAACAGAGTTAGCCCAAAATAGAGACTGTATGAGCTGCAAGGTGAAGAGCTGGAGGGGTGAGATTACTCAAGCCCTCTGGAGCCAAGATCATTAAATCATGAGCCCCCAAATCTACACACAAAGCAGCAGAACTTTTTCTTTGTTGGGGTTTAATCTTACTTTGGTCTTATCACTTGTTGATATGCTCTGTTCTTTTCTTTTGACAAAGAAACATTCAGTGAAGCATGTAGTTGTGTTTTGAATGTGCAGGGCTCATATAGAAGACATGCTTAAGTCTCAAAAGTGTTTCTTGACTTATTCTTTTAAGCAGTGTTGAAGTAGATAAAGATTGAAATAGGAAGGGGCGTTGGTGTCATGCTTCATGAATTTTGTATTATGACTGTATATGAGCTTATGGAGTCTAAGGGTAGATGATCGTTGTCATAACAATGAGTTTTGTGTCAAATTGATAAGGGATACAGTTTTGATAGTTGAAGTAATTAATAATTTGACAGGATCTAGGATCTCTTAGGAGGTAAGACACTAAGCATGCTCATAAAGTATTATCAAGATTCGATTCTTTGAGGTAGACCACCATATCTGTCAGCTGTACCATTCCATGGGCTGGTTTACCAGATTAAATACAAATAGAATGCAAGTTGCTCACTAGCATTCATCACTGTCTCACTGTTTCTGAATGAAATATAAGGAGCCACATCATGCTCCAGTTGCATGAGTTCACTGCTGTGGCTGACCTCCAGCTTCACACAGAAGGAAACCCAGTATTACTTATGGTGCTCCTCTTCAGGCATTTTGTCACATAAGTAATATATGTAATTTAGTTTAAAGTATTAATACAGTTTAGAGTGCTGTTTAGTTAAAAATCCTGTTGGAAACAAGAAGAAAGTTAAGGAGACTGAAGAAATTCAGAGAGTCTAAAGACAACTCATGAAGAAGTTAAAGAGACTCATTGGAGGGGAGAACAGCATATGTAATGCGTTCTCACATATGTGAATCTAGATTTGAATATATTTGGGCATGTGTACTTCTGTGTAGAAGGGTATACATACTGCACATGAAAGAAAAAATGATAATGTTAGGTATAATGGAATCAGTGAAAGAGAGAAAATTAAAGACAGGTAAGTCATTAGCATATGAATATGCAGAAAATTTTCTATGTATATATGTATGTGTATGTAATTATATATAATTAAAATATATGTCATAATGAAACTAATTTTTCACTAAAATCTACTAAAAGGTTGAGAAATAATTTCAAAGTTAAAACAAAATGTTGAAATTAGCTGAATAATTGAAATGTATCATGGTAAGATTTCTCTGTGTATAGATAACTGAAAATTTCTGTTTATCATATCACTTCATAATATTTGTCTACCTTTGTCTATTATGAATACAATGTTTTGGTGTGACTATGGAAAACTTTTTTATTTTTTTATGTTTCTTTGATTATGTTGGAAAATGAGAATATTCTTTTCTTTTGGTCAGAATTAGCTTTTGTTCTGTTGTCTGATCGAAAAAAAATCACACCAAGTGTCAGAGAAATTCTTATGGAATTTTTATAGTATGTGAGAGTGGACCATTTACTTCAATGGTGCCCTAAGAAAATCTCTTTTGAACATGAAATTGGAAATGCCTCTTAAAAGAAGAATGTTCTTCCGTGGCTAAATGTCAAATCACAAACTGGTTTCTTATCTTTATATTCCCACAACAGCAATATTGGAAAGATTTTGAAGGTCTCTATTTAGAGAGCAAGAGACAAAATTATGAGTTAGGATAGTAGTGATAAGGTAGATACAGACAACATGACTTTTGTTTCAAATGAAACTCATAATATATGCCTTAACTGTAACTAATGATTTAGAAATGCTCAATTAAATTCAAGGGCAACATTATTTAAATTATTTTCTTGGAGGGTCCCACAGACAGCTAATTAGCGATTTAAAAAAAAAAAACTTTGAGGATCTCCTTTTTAATTTTCAATTGATAAATAATAAGTGTGTATATTTATGAAATATAATGTGATCTATGTATACATCATAGGAAATTCAATCTAGCTAAGTAAAACACACATATACACAAAATCATCATCATATCATCATCATCATCTCACAAATTTATCACTTTGGTAAGAATGCTAGTTTCTGTGATATTTCTAACTGACTCTTTTGCCTAGTCTTGAGACTCATTTCATCTTATTGGGTTGCTGTGTCCATTCTCAATATGAAGGCTTCAACCTTGTATTGTTTGTTCTGTTTGACTGGCTTCGCTTAGAGGGCTGAAATTTTCTGAAGAGGAAACTGAGGGGAAGTCATCTTGGAGAGAAGGGACGTGGGTGATTTGGTGGGAGGAGAATCTGAGTTTGGGATACATTATATTGAGAGAAAAATCTATTCTCAATTTAAAAAAGAATGTTAAAATGCAGCTTTATAAAATTTTGCAAACTAAAAATACATTTTTACTGTTGACTTTCACAGCTCAATTAATCATAAGGGTTTTTTTTTAGGTGAAAATAACTGTGTTCTTCAGAAAAAATCTCCTTTTCCATATCACTATATACCCCAGCCTCTATAAACCATCTTTTATACACACAGTCTCATTGAGTTCAATATATTCGAATCTACATGTTAGTTAAGTCATGGATTATTTGTCTTTTTATTCCTGACTTATTTAATTTAGCATAATGATGCATAGTATCATATGTTGTATTAGGAATGACATATCTGTTGTATAGTATTCATATATATGAAAATATATGGTATACATGTACTCACATGCATTTTGCCACAATTTCTTAATATATTTATTTGTTCAGTAGCAAATGTATGTTCACTTCTATATTTTGGCATTTAAGAATAATACTAAAATAAATGGGGGGAGGGTATAATAAATTCCCATTTTTAGTTTAGGAGCTACTGCTAATTGACAGTCAATGGGGTGCAGAGGGAATTGTTTTCAGGAAGGTGCCACTGATAGGCTGCTAGTTCTCACGTAGACAGCCCTACATCCATGCACACAATCTTCTGTCATGTATTTTAAGCGACTAATCTTTTGCGGTCCCTTAAATGGTATAATGATACCATTTGATAAAAAATAAGTTTTAAAATATATTCTTGACAACCGTCTATAATTCAGGAACAACGGCAATAGCTATAGCTTTAAATGTGAACATGGCATATACAGTTCTTCCTTAAAGAGTAACTACAGACATGTCTTCAACTTCTAGGAATTTACTGCCTAGAAGAAGACACAAATAAGCACACTGAAGCATGATAACTGCTATGATGAGGGAAGAACAAAGATAACAAAACACAGACTCATTCTTAAACCCAGGGACTACAAGCAACACTTTTTAAGGAGACAGGACAGATAAAAAGAGATCAGATGGAATGACAACAGGTGTTAAGGTATAGTTTAGGAGAAGAGTTTGTTCCTGACAGATCACAGTTTCTTCATGAAACA
The DNA here is from genome assembly GCA_021653895.1 of Mastomys natalensis. NCBI lineage: Eukaryota > Metazoa > Chordata > Mammalia > Rodentia > Muridae > Mastomys > Mastomys natalensis. The sequence continues at coordinate 114,714 of JAJTUV010003064.1, read as the reverse complement.
GTTTATATCATTCTGAAACGTCCTCTATGAAGTTAAGCCATGATTCATGCAGTTAGTCTATAAAGTCAGTGCAATGTATGCTATGTTATTAAGAATATGTCCCTCTCCCATATCTTTCTTCAAGCATAAATTTAAAACTTGTTGAAGATATGTAATTCCACCAATTCACTTAAATACATTTCAAATGCTGAGTGCTCTTTCATTTTATCCATGTAAGTTACTAGTAAAATGAAGCTACTGTTTTAAATTAGCACACTCACACTGCACCTAAGGTACTTTTTTTTCCCCATAGAATTCTGTGAAATAATTTGTTGCAATACTTTGAATGAAATCTTGGGATTTGCATAGGCTAAGTCACTAAGTCATGCTCCATGACTGAACTATGCTCTAGTCCTCATTCTCTAACATTAATACATATAATTAATATTTTTAAAATATTTAGAGTTTCATTATTCTAATTAATATATTATGGTTTCATTTTTTCTGTTTAGTGGACATCTTCACATTTTTTGCTGAATTTTAAAAAGTATAATTTAACAGTTTAAATAAATTTCCATATAAATTAATTCTTTGTTGCTATTATTTGTGCACATTAAGCATTAAGAATAGAATTACAGAATTGGTGAAGTTTTAAGAATTCATGGAAAACATCTGATAAGGTGGAAAAGCATTTACACTTGTTCCTTGGGACAATAACTTCACTTGTTTCAGCTGTGGTTCTATTGTCTGTAAACTGTGGAAACAATTGTATCATATCTCAAAAATTTAGGAAGTTAATTTAATAATATGCATACTAAAGTGCCTATAATATAAAAAAAAATACTACTGAAAAAGAGGCTACTATTTCTGTGGCCAGAAAAGATGATAGAAACCATTGGTAAGGCTAATGATTACAGTTCTATAAATAAGAGATTATTGTAGATTATCCATCATGGTAAACATAACTAGATGTCAGTGCACCAACTCAAGGAAATTATTCAGAGGTTGAGGATCCCATTAGTATAACATGTGTTAACACTTTTAAACATGGACATACTATCCAGTACTTCAAAAAAGTTAAAAGAAATATTTCATTTGTTTAAGTGAGACTTGTTCATGAATTAATTCAATGCAATCATAAGAGAATGAGAGGTTGTTGAATAATTTTAAAGATTTTATCTTAGTGAAGGAAGAAAAACCACATATATATGCGTGCCCATATTCCTTATATATTTACCCAGCAAAATCAAATTCTTCTGTATTGTGATAGCCCAATAACAACCTTTGCCTATAAAGTATGGATTATGTGGGAATTTAAGGAGTTAATGTTTTATTTCTGAAATAGAGAAGTAACCTGAGCTCTGCTAACTTGTTAGAGCCCCTTCTCTTACCTTGGGAAGTGAAATGCTTGCAAAATTGTGTCTTAAGAAATGATTAGCCACAGCCATCTGGTCAAAAGTCAAGCCACAGATGCTGTTTGTTAAGCATGGAATGTTTGAACTGATACCTGCAATGTTTGTTCCTGCAGTCATCTCTTCCTGAGATGGAATTTCCCTTAGTGGGCATAGAACAACAACCTCGTTAGATGATCATGCACACAGGGGTTTCAACGTTATTATCTATGTCTCTGTAAGAAACTGTAGGAAAAAAGCTGGATTTTGACAAAGTCTTAGCCAGGCTTCAAGCTCACATGAATAAAGTGAGTTCTCTCATCAAGTGCCTGTTTGGTACTTTACTAGTTTCTATGCTTCTATAACATTAGAGATGAGAATTGTATAATTGACAATTTCTGAATTGGGAAAGATTAGAGGAAAATAACTTTAGTATGCATCAAGTTAGCACCAAGAACAAACCAAAGTATAATTCCACCAAAGGTCAACATTTGCTCAAACATCAGTTTATTGAGCTTCCTTATAAAACACAAGTGAATTAGTTTGAGAGCTTGGGTTACTTAAAAACAAATACATAATGGCAAAGTCTCTCTCCACATAATAGATGAGACTATGTAGAAAATAGATGCTATAGTCCTGCCTTTAATCCATGTTCCACTTCCTACATAGTTTAACATCTGTCAAGATCACTTGCAGTTGCAAAGAAAATAAAGAAATAAAACTGGGAACTTAGGTAAGAATCTCCCAACTCTTTTCCTCCATCTACTGAGGTGTACTAATAGTTCCCCTATTGTAAAATATACCTGGCTAAAACTGTATTGTTCCGCTCTAGTTGTGACTACAAAGCAAAGTCCAGAATGGCTATATGTAACTACAGGAGGAGAAAATACTATGTAACAAGAATTGATATTGAACATGTTTGAGTGGATTATTTTAGACAGCTAAGCAGAGATGTCCACTAGACAATTGGAAATACAAGAAGTTTTAGCCTCTTGTTTATAAAACACTTGCTGAGTTATAAATGTAAAAGCCTTCTACATATAAATTATGCTTATGACTGTGAAGTTAGGCAAGAATACCAAGAGATTGAAAAGAGGACGGTATAGTGACTGATCCCCAGGCCTCTCTAACATGTACTTAAAAAGAAAGCAGTAAAAGTAATTAATGATGGATCAGTGATATAGGAAAAGTGTTAGGTAACAATGCTATCACAGCAACCTTGGGAAGCAAATGAATATTTTGCTTTATAGTTCAACCAAGAATGCCTTCAATATATACCTTTATTGATTCCTTGAGACCTTCATGCATTGGATTTTGATCATGTTCATTCCACTCTTACCAGATCCTTCCCAAACTTCTTACCCAACTGCCTATATCTTCACTGCCGCCACATACATATGTACACACAGACACACCACACAACACACACACACGCACACACTGTAAAGTGTACTCTAGTGTTCTGTATAACAGTTGTCATACCTGTTTTTTTAAGCATAAAGCAAAACTACCTTCCCTTTTCTTACCAGCAATAGCTCATCACACATGAATGGGACTTTATGCTCACTTCCTCTTCTTTATGTTAAGATTTTGTCTAACTAGAGCTTTCCTACCTCCTTTCCATACTGTCACAAGCACAGAAAGTTCATATGTGCACTGGTCTTGTTATGTCTAGAAAAACAGATTCCTTGAAGCTCTCTGAACCTCTGGCTTCACCCCATCTTCTTCAAAGGGACTTGAGTTTTAAGGGACGTGCTTAATAAAGATAATCCTATTAATACCAGTCTTCAAAAGTGTCTCACACTCTGCCCATTGTCATGTTGTCATTCCACATGTTAACTACCACTTACTGCAAATAAGCTATGCTGGTGAAGACTGAGTGATGTACTAATCTATGGTATAGTAATAAGTCAGAGTCACTTCAATGCTATGTAAATTTAGTAGACAAATAGTTATAGGATTTTTCCCTAGAGCCTATGACACAGGATCATGACCTTATAGACAATTTCAGTTAGAGGTGTCCTCTCAGAGAATGGGCCTGAAATCCAATATAGTGGTAGTTGATCACTCACATCTTATTTGTGCCCCTTTTGGACCAATGGTCACATCTTCCCAGGCAGACTGTTACTGTAGTTTGCAAACCTCACTGCTAGGTAGATGAATGATTGCTTCCCTCCTCCAGCAACTTGCATAGCATCTTCCTGAAATATGAAGGCTAGCCAGAAACAATGAAGCTTTCAGTTGAATATCACCTAGATATCACTGTGTTTTTATGGCTCAAAGATGTGGTATCTTCAGCAATAACTTGCATAGTCAGTTTGTGAAGGGTAACCAATGACTTTGGCCAAAAATGTAATATTTGTGGATGGAAATTGATGGGACTCTATTGAACAACAACTCCAAGGAAGTAACCCATCCTTGTACTGTTTTTTTTATTGTTTTGTTTTGGTGGTGGTGGTGTTTTGTGGGGTAGTTGTCTGGTTGTAATAATATTTGTATCAATATAAGGTAACTCTATTTAAGCTTTTAACATATATCTGCATTTTAGAAGGATTCTATAGTTGTAATTTCCATGTGGCTCTTTTGAAGAGGCCTTCCTATTAATTCTCCCTACTCATAAGCTCACCTTTCCCTTTTCTTTGTCTTCCTCTCATCCATCCCATTTAACCCTTTCCTCCTCTTGGTTGTTTCATCCCTTGAATTAATCTCTTCCAAAACTTTTGAATTTAAGAATGACAGTAGTTTTTCAGAACAATCTCTCAAACTATATCTCCTTTAATCCCTTCTTCTAAAAAACTATCTTCCCTTCTGAGCAAAAAGTAACATTAATGATGCTTCTGCCTTTTCTCTTTAATCAACCACAAAATGTGAGGACAAGAGCATGACTGAGAGGCTATTATCTTTGAACTCAAATAGTCCCCTTCCCTCTGGTGGACTATGATCCAGCTTGAACAGCTCCCTTCTTAGAATTGCATTCCAGCCTTAACAGCCATCCCAACCTTCCTGTGGCTAGTGCTTTCAATTTCCTAAAGTCAACATCACTAATATCTTTCCTGCACCATCTACATTTTACAAGATAGACATCAGCAAGTTTGAACAATCCCCTTGGGATGGGGCAACCTTAGCCATCTCTGTGTCCATGTTCATGGGTTTTGTTTTTCTTTTAAAAAGTCCTTATTGTCTATCAGTTGCTACTATTGTTTACTCAAACTTTATTCAGGAGACTTTGTACTTTTGTTTTCATCCAGGTCTCAGATACTCAATAGTCCTTTTATATGTTACATAGATAATTCCTTAATGTTCTCCAGAATAATATAAAATTGTTTTATCAAGTTCTATTGGATGTTTTTGGAATTTGTGGTACCTTTACTTTATTTCAATTGTCTCATGTATAAAGTAACTTCTATTATTTATTGCAGTTTGTCTTACTGAATTATGATATTATGATATCATTGATTTATTCTGCTACACATAGAAGAGTAGATAGGCAGTCTCACATTGTTAATGATAACTTCTAAAAGTTTAAAGAGCTATAAATGAAGATATTTGCAATATTTTTTTCTTAAATAATAAGAAAGCCTTCCATAAATCAATGAGTAAATGTTATAAACCATTTTAGTAAATATTCAGGATGAAGTTACCAAAAAGTAAGTTATTTTCTTTCTTTCTCCAAATATTTGATTGCAGTTCTAATGAAGTCAGGGAAAATCAGGGGGATATAAGTGACTATTCAAAAATATATGAGGAAAGAACTATATTTAACAAATCCTAACTTTGTATATATACTTTCTGCCCTGAATTATTGGATCTTTAGGCTCAAATATACATAGTTTTAATTGAAATTTCCTTTTTTTCATATAAGTATGGTATTTATTATCTGTTTCTACAAAATAATTGTTTAACTGAATGTTGCACTGAGAACATACAATGTGTTTATTTTATTTTTTATTTATTTATTTTAAACTTTTTATTGAATAATTTTATTTACATTTCAGATGTTATTCCCTTTCCTCATTTACCCCCTCCCAGAAATCCCCTATTCCATCCCCCCTCCTCCTGCTTCTATGAGGATGTACCCCCAGTCACCCACCCCCCACTCCCACCTTCCTGCCCTTGAATTCCCCCACACTGGAGCATCCAGTCTTCCCATGGGACCAAGGAATTCCTCTCCCAACTAAGCTCAACAAGGCCATCCTCCCCCACCTATACAGCTGGAGCCATGGGTTCTTCCCAATGTGCTCCCACGCTAGTGGTTTAGACCCTGGAGCTCTGGTTTGGTTGGTATTGTTGCTTTCCTCATGGGGCTGCAAACCCTTTCAGCTCCTTCAGTCTTCTCTCTAACTCCTCCATTGGGAACCCCATGATCAGTTCAATGGTTAGCTGTGAGCATCTGCCTCTGTATATGTCAGGCTCTTACCTCTAAAGAGATAGCTATATCAGGCTCCTGTCAGCATGCACTTCCTGGCATCCACATCAGCGTCTGCCTTTGGTGACTGCACATGGGATGGATACCCAGGTAGAGCAGTCTCCAGACTGCCCCTCCTTCAGTTTCTGTCCCACACTTTGTCTCTATATTTGCTCCCATGAATATTTTGTTACTCCTTCTAAGAAGGACTGAAGCACCCACACTTTGGTCTTCCTTCTTCATGAGCTTTATGTGGTCAGTAAGTTGAAATCTTGGGTATTATGAGCTGTTGGGCTCCGATTATCCAATTATCAGTGAATGCATACCTTGTGTTGTTCTTTTGTGATTGGATTACCTCACTCGGGATAATATAAGGAAATGACAATGTCTTTATAGTTAAAACAAGTAAAAGTCTTATAAGGAATTCTGTAGTGTGAGGTCACGAAAGGAACTCAAGGATTCAGGAAAAAACTGTGTTCTGATACTGACTCTTCATCTAACTTCACTGTTTGTATCAGTTAATTCTCTAAGAATCCCATAAGGATAGCTTTCTTATCTGGAAGAAAAGTCAATGATTAAATTATATCAGTGCTTTTAAGTCATTGTTTGATAGCAGTGCTCATTTAGCAATGGATTTTCATATTATAAGTAGCTAAAATTAGAATTGTTGAGGTCACACAATGAGACTCTTATGCCTTACAGGAAACCAAAAACAATAGTAATTACTTAAATGGTGAAATTTAATTATCTAATTATCCATTTAACATATGTTTCTTTGAGAAAATACTATCCTTCTCTGAGTTAAACACTAAGGTAGTAATATATATATAAGGTATGTGTGTGTGTGTGTGTGTGTGTGTGTGTTGTGAGTGAAAACTGAACAAATGTGTGGACTTTGCAAACAATTTAAGTTCCATTTTCAATTTTGCCCAACCATACTTTGGTCACTGAATATCTCACTAAACTAAATATAAACCTCCTTCATATCTTAGTCCCTTAATAACAGACCCAATTGATTTAATACTACTCAGTAAATACAGCACTTTCATTCTGTACACTATATTTCATAATCTCACTTTTGGAGTTGGATGATCACTCTTTTTCCTAAAACCATGATCCCTCCTGTGACTCACGACCACTATGCATTCCTGGGATTCCTCTAATGTGTTGGCCAGATATGATTAGCTTTGATTCTTTTTTTTTTTTAACTTAAGAGTGCTCTGACTGCATATATACCTGCATGAAAGAAGATGGCATTAGATTTCTTCATAGATGTTGTGAGCAACCATGTGGTTGCTAAAATTGAACTTGGAACCTCTGGAAGAGCATCCAGTGATCTTAACCCCTGAGCCATCTCACCAGTCATTAACCTGGATTCTTATTTTCCAACAATTATGTCTGCTAACTAGACAAAAGATAGGGTCAAACTGGTGTGGATTTTATAATTCATCTTCATTATTAACCTTTGGCCCATTACACTTATCAAGAATGCTAATTTTTATGTGTGCTGATACAAATTTACCAAATGACAACAATTTTCTCTTATCCTGAATTAGTCATTGTCAAATTCTGTGTATTACTGAAGAACCTACTAATAAAGTTTACATTGACAAGAATTAAGGAACTACTGAAGTTTGATTTTTATAACACGCAAATTGTCACATTTAAAATAGTCTTTGTCTCATCTTTGGCATTATAGAATGTGATAAAAGGTTTAAGAGGTGATATTTAGAAAGAAATGTTTTTAGCTGCTACAAAGTAGTGTAACCCTAGCTCCCTTTTCATTCTATGATGATCACAGATGTTTCCTGTATGCTCCCTTCAATTTAAGTAGGCATACAAGTTCAATATGCATATAAACTTATGTGTATGATTTTAATCCAACAAGCTTTAGAGCCCTAGTGTAAGCCACTCTTGTTCTTGCTGTTATTACTTTGGATGTTTCTTATTAGTTCTGACATTTATGGAAGATAATCTGGTTTCCTCCTCTATAAAATCTAATGAAAATGTATTTGTAAAGCTTTTGGGTGGGATAACCTAGAATGTATATAACCTACCAAAACAGTGAGTGTATGGCTATCAGAAAAGCTGTTATTGCTGCAGCAATCATTTCTTGTTCTAATATGAATTAGTATGTATTGGTATAAATACACATTGTATTTTGAGACAAGAATTTGGCCGTGGGCCTAAAACTGCCGCAATGGTAAGATGTTGAAATCAGTATTCCTCATTGTTCTTATTTGTTAGACATAATAATTAAAAATGGATATGTCTTAAGGTCATTGTGAGCATTAAAAGAGTTAATATACATGAACACATATGTCATAGTCAATATTTAGCTGATCATTTTAATGCTATGTTGGCTACTGATGCCTTTCAGCATTTTCTAGGATCCTTTAAACATTTACTTTTCTTTTGTATTATCTCTGTGTGTGTGTGTGTGTGTGTGTGTGTGTGTGTGTGTGTAAATGTGTGCAGTGAATATGTCTGTGGAAGCCAGAAAATGTGTTGGATATTTTAGGGCCAACTCCAGGCAGTTGCAAGCTGCCAGATCTGGGTGCTAGGAACCCAGTCCAGGTCCTTTGCAAGAGTAGTGCATGATATTAACTGTTGAGACACTTCTCTAGCATTCCAAGATTCCTTTTAAAAACAAAATCAAGATGGGAAAGAAACTTGAGAATTGCAGGGATCCTTTTGTGAATAAAAAAAGAAAAAACTTCTAATTTTTATTTGAGGTATATTAAGACAAAGTTTAACTTGGGCATTTTTAGCAGGAGGTGGCCTTTGAGCTAATGAGTAAAATCACTTTAGAAAGTTTCTGAGTGATGAACTGTAGTTTTATAGTCTTTTAAATATTAAATTATATTACTGATAATTGTCCCCTTATATCACAACATTACCAAATTAATTCTTGCAAAATTTCATAGAATATCAGGGGTACTGCTTTATGAGAAAACCAAAATTTTATGACAGTGTTATATAATAGCTTAGTTGTTTATATGGCCAATATTAAGAGGATTCAGTATCCATTAAGAGGCTGTATAAGTGTTGGACTTAATTATTCTTTACTTTGTAGATAAAAAATCATCTGCATGATAGAAACAGAAGAGGGTTCATCCTTGATTGTTTTGTTTCACATTTAAGATTATTGCCAGGAGAATCTCAGTTTACTTAGTGCTAATATTTATAATCACCTTCCACAAAGGATAAATAAACTTTACACTGAAATGAAATTTATTTTGTTCCTACTCACTTGGGTTTACTAGAATATGCATAAGGGCCTTTGCCAAAAGGCCACATAGGACCATGTTTTAATTCTTTTCTGATTTTAAAACAAGGATGAAATCAGAAGAGTACATGCTTCAATAGCCATTGTGATTAATACTTTTATATTCATGATTTTAAAATTTATACATTCTTCCGAGTTCTATCTGTAGATTGAAGTCTATCCAATCCAAATGTATTTTACTGGTATTTATAGTTATTAATTATTTTCCCCTCAAAACTTTGTAAACTGACAGACTTTGTCTCATTCAAGGACCTTCTTGAATATAATCACATTTGCAATATTTAAACAACAAATTAAAATTTATTTTAATACAGTACAATGAACCAAAATATTTTATCACAATGCCAGTATTTGAAATACCCAGTGAAAATTACTTTATGTATACCCATGGTTCTCAGAACAGTTCATAATCTCTTTGTCTTTTAGCATTTTCATAATGGTTCTCTGTCTGTTGATATCTTCTTTCCCATCCTTGTCCCTACAGTCTCCAAATAGCTAAGTCTCCTCACTTTTTGAGACAAAGACACAGAAATATTTTTTTTTTTTTTTACTTTTAGTGTTTAGCTTCAAATTTTACTTGAGCAGTAGTTAGATATTCTTCTGATCCATAGTCAGAAACTTTATCCATTATGCCACTGGCCTGCTATGCAGTTAGATTTTTTTTTTAGTGTTTATTTTGATTCATATATGGTTTTGTTTCCTCCCCTTAAGTGAATGAAAAGGATGATGTATAATTGATACTTATATACAATTATCAGCATATTATTTCATTATATCATTCAGAATACATATATTTAATAGTAACTTTTAAAAGGGTATGTTAAAATATCCATTGATGATTTTAAAAGGAAATCTTATATCCCATAAATTCAAGAAAGATCTCTGAAGGAACTATCATCTTGATCTCTATCCTTTACTCTTACCTACCAAATATTATCTTCAACCAACACAAATATGGATCAGTTGCAGCAGAGAGTAGTATTACTTTATTTGATCTTATTTCAGAGTAAAGCTTGCTAGACATTACAACCCTAGACAACACAGGAATTGAGTAATGCCTACATTAAGTAGCCTCATTTATGTCATACAAACTCCACAAAAGTATATTCTTTCTAAATTTCTTAATATTTTCAGTGAAGATACATAAGTTTAGAATTTTTGTAGAAAAAAGCAATAGATGGAAACAGGCAGAAATCTTGCCTTCTATTTAATGCATTCTCTTTTCTCACTTTACAAATATAGGTCCTATCTTAGTCAGGGTTTGTATTCCTGCACAAAACATCATGACCAAGAAGCAAGTTGGGGAGAAAAGGGTTTACTCAGCTTAAACTTCCACATTACTGTTCATCACTAAAGGAAGTCAAGACAGGAACTCACACACAGGGCAGGAAATTGGACCAGGAGGTGATGCAGAGGGTGCTGCTTACTGGCTTGCTTCTTTGGTTTGCTCAGCTTGCTTTCTTATAAAATCTCAGACTACCAGCCCAGAGATGGTACCACCCACAATGGGCCCTCCCATTCTTGATCACAAATTGAGAAAATGCCTTACAGCTGGATCTCATGGAGGCATTTCCTCAAGGGAGGCTCCTTTTTCTGTGATAACTCCAGCTTGTGTCAAGTTGAAACACAAAACCAACCACTACAGGTTCCATAGAAAAGAAGTGAGTTTCCTGATATCACAGTGATGATTAAATTTCTCATATGAGTCCTGATTTCTTGACTATGAGTCTAGGGAGATTTTTCTATTACCGTGATTTTGTGATTCCCAGAAGGAAGTAGAGAAGAGGAATCTAATGTGATTTTTATTCTACTTTGATTACCACCTCTTTACTGATCATCATTATATTTATGTCTTTGGGACTGGATTATCATCTAACAGTGGGCCCATAACTTTAGGACTACTTTAGGAATTTTACTCATTTCAGTTTAAGAATATAAGAACTCTTTCACTATCTACTCAGACATTTTCCTGCTATTCCTCATATATGCCTAGCAGATCTGATGAAGCCTGAAAGCAGACTATTCTTTGGCCAGCCTTCCCACTCAAGATAAACATTAAATAAGCATCTATATTTAGCTTACAGAAAATTATATAACTAATAATTTCCTTATTTTTTCTAACTTGTTGATTAATTTAAATTTTTATAATTAATTATTTTATTTATTTGCATGCCAAATGTTGCCTCACTCCAGGTCCACCCTTCCAGAGTTCGTCACTCCATCCCGCTCCCCTACGCCTCTGCAAGCGTGTTCCCCACCCTTAACCCCTGGCATATCCTTTCCCTGGGGCATCAAGTCTCTAGGGAATTAGGTACATCCTCTTCCACAGAGACCAGAAAAGGCAGTCCTATCCTACATATGTGCTACATATGTACATACATTTGGCCTTTGATCTTTCGTTGGTGTATGCTCTTGTTTGGTGACAGTCTCTGGGAGTTCCCAGGGGTCCAGATTAGTTGACACTGTTGGTCTTCCTGTGGTGATTCCATCCCATTTAGATTTTTTAAAATGTTTTTTTTCATTAGATATTTTCTTACATTTCAAATGTTATCCCCTTTCATGGTTCTTGACCCTCCCAATCCCGCTGTCCCATTCCCATCCCCCTGCTTCTAGGAGGGTGTTCCCCTACCCACCCACACCTGCCCCTGCTCTGGCATTCTGACCAGTTGTCCTCTGACCTTGGTAGGTATGTGCAGTCACACACACACACACACACACACACACACACACACACACACACACACAAACACACACCATAAATAAATAAATAAATAAATAAATAAATAAATAAATAGATAGATAAATATTAAAACATTAAAATCTGAAACAAGGGAAGATATCCCCATCTGTCTATTTCTCCTTGAGACCTCCTCAACCCTCAGTGCCAGAAACAAAACTATGTTGTATCATTTAATGAAAATTTACAAGTTAGTGAAATATTTTAAATTAGAATATTTGTTTATTGCTTAACTGCCTTACTGTCTCAAACCTCTCAAGCATATTGACTTCCATCTGCATACACATCTCAACTCCACATACTGGTATTGATCCCATGGGATACATTTACTTCAATTAGATCTATATTTTGTTACAACTTTCCCTAAGACTCTAAGGAACAAAGGGAATAAGGTATCATTTTAGGCCAGGCAGGACTGTTTATACAGGTGAACTAAGAACACTGCCCAGCCAGAGACTTAAGAGGAAGATGCGGAAACAGAAGCAACAGCAATCCAGGGAGACTATTTTATTTGTGGGCAGCTGTGTAAACTGGGCATTTGGGATCACTATGGCAAAAAGAATTAATGGTTCATATCCTTCACCTGGGATTGTTTTCTTCTAAGTTACAATGTTATATCATTCTTCCATCTTCATTATCTAATTGAATTAGATGAAGGTTTTTAAACCACACCATCCATCAGCACTGTAACTAACTTCCTTGGACTAATCTCTAAGGCCTGAGTGAATTGCAGATTAATCTTTGCTTCCTCATCTGAGCTACCATTCTTTATAAAGTTGTACCATCTGATGGGGTTCTGTGTGGCTCTTCTCAAGCTGTTTCTCTCTCTCTCTCTCTCTCTCTCTCTCTCTCTCTCTCTCTCTCTCTCTCTCTCTCTGGTTTTCATAGAAGTTGTACTTTGAATTTTAGCCTTCATGGTATCATAATCTTCTCTGCTCTCTTCAGAGGAACACCAGAATCTATTTGTACAACCATGTACAACAATTACGTTAGCATTTTGCATCCTAAATCAGGAATCTGATTCCTAGGCTGTTGGGTCTCTGCACACTCCTCTGGGTTTGGGCAGCATGAAGCTGTTTCTATGATCATATCCACGAGTCACAGTGTGTAATTTGGTGCCTGGTCACTATGAAATTACATTATTACAGAAAGGGAGTTTGGAGGGTTGAAGGTAGGTAGAGTGTTGTCTTTGTCATTGTGGGTTGTTGCTTGCCCTTTCATAAAAGCCATAGAACCTGCTAGTATCCTTACTAGCTTGAGTTCAGTTGGGCATCCAAGGGAACCCTAAAGCTACAGAAAAGAATCCTTTATTTGCCTGTCACTTTCATTTGTACCATGTAACACTGTGATGGCACTTCCCTCTAAAATGTGCTCTGCCATCTTTCTTTTTTTTTTTAATTAGATATTTTCTTTATTTACATTTCAAATGTTATTCCCATTCCAAGTTTCCCCCACCCAGAATCCCCCTATCCCATCCCCCATCCCCCTGCTTCTAATGAAGGTGTTCCCTCTACCCACTCCCCTACTCCCACCTCCATGACCTGGCATTCCCCTACACTGGGGCATGGAGCCTTCACAGGACAAAACTGCTCTCCTCTCATTGATGCCCAACAAGGCCATCCTCTGCTACATATGTGGCAGGAGCCATGAGTCCCTCCATGTGTACTCTTCTGTTTGTGGTTTAGTCCCTGGGATTTCAGAGGGGTCTGGTTGGTTGATATTGTTGTTCTTCCTACAGAGTTGCAGACCCCTTCAATTCCTTCAGTCCTTTCTCTAACTCCTCCATTGGGTACCCCATGCTCAGTCCAATGGTTGGCTGTGAGTATCTGCCTCTGTATTTGTCAGGCTCTGGCAGAACCTCTCAGGAGACAGCTATATCAGGATCCTGTCAGCAAACACTTCTTGGCATCTGCAACAGTGACTGGATTTGGTGACTGCACATGGGATGGATCCCCAGATGTTGCAGTTCCTGGACAGCCCTTCCTTCAGACTCTACTCCACACTTTGTCTTCATATTTCCTCCCGTGAGTATTTTGTTCCCCCTTCTAGAAGGACCAAAGCACTCACACTTTGGTCTTCCTTCTTCTTGAGCTTCATGTGGTCTGTGAGTTGTATCATGAGTATTACAAGCTTTTGGGCTAATATCCACTTATCACTGAGTGCATACCATGTGTGTTCTTTTGTGATTGGTTTACTTCAGTCAGGATGATATTTTCTAGTTCCATCTATTTATCTAAGAATGTCATGAATTCATTGTTTTCAATAGCTGAGTAGTACTTCATTGTGTAAATGTACCACATTTTCTGTATCCATTTCTCTGTTGAAGAACATCTGGGTTCTTTCCACCTTCTGGCTATTATAAATAAGGCTGCTATGAACATAGTGGAGCATGTGTCCTTGTTATATGTTGGAGCATCTTTTGGTATATGCCCAGGAGTGGTATAACTGGGTCCTCAGATAATACTACATCCAATTTTTCTGAGGAACTGCCAGACTGATTTCAAGAGTGGTTGCACCAGTTTGTAATCCCACCAGCAATGGAGGAGTGTTCCTCTTTCTCCACATCCTTGTCAACATCTGCTGTCACCTGAGTTTTTTATCTTAGCCATTGTGGCTGGTGTGAGGTGGAATCTCAGGATGTTTTGATTTTCATTTCCCTGATGAATAAGGATGTTGAACATTTCTTCAGGTGCTTCTCCTCCATTTGATATTCCTCAGTAGAGTATGAAGATCCATTTTCTTTATAACTGCCAGAATTATCTTCTAAAATACAATAACATAACATCCACATCATTTCCCATTCTCTTCAGTAGAATCTCATTCTCTTGAGATCATGTTCTATGTAGCTTGCAGGCTTCATTCTTCTTTCCCCCAATCTAGCCTATCTCCTCACATTTTAAATGAGGAAACAGATCTAGAGAAAATAATATATTTACTTTGGTATATAGATAATACATTTAAGGTTCATTTTACTTTTTAAAAATTCAATCATTGTATTATTTTACAGAAATGTTCCAAGCTATATCAACAGTTCAATATCAGTATGAAATGTGTGAGTATTTTATAAAATTAAATTAGGACTGACTTGAAAGTGTCTCCTGCTAACTATAAGAAATGAAAAGCAATACATATGTGTTCTTCACTCTGAAATGACTACATATTTATTGAGACAACTTTTTATTATTTAATTTATTTTTACATGTGTGTACATGCATGCAGGTGTATGTGTGTGCATGTACATGTTTTTGTGGAGGTCAGAAAGAATCTCCAGAGGTTGGTTTACTTCTTCCAGTATGTAGACTCCAGGGATAGAACACAGGTTGTCAGGATGGTAGCCAGAGCATTTACCAGTTAAGGCAAACCTGAGTCCCAGACCAAACATTAAAATGTTTAATTCAACTTCAAGTCAACAACATGGCTTCCAAATGCTAAATTTTGCCCCCACCAAAAGTTACAGCATAAAGGAAATTGAAACAGGTAATGTCCGTAGAATTAATTTGAAATTAATTTTCCCTTATTGTTTATATTCAGATGACAGATTCTCTTTTATCCCAAAGGAGGGGTTGACTGAAAGAAAAGTATCTCTATTCATAACAAGGAACATTTTTCTATTCATGAAACAAAGTTTGAAATTGAATTAAAATAATTTAATTACACTATATAATTAACTTCCACAATTTTTAAAGTCAAGAGGCCTGTGGGATCTGGCTATTTGTAGAGATGTTTAATCCTTTTTTACTTTAGTATTCATTAAACAATGGTAATTCCTTCCTAATTCCCCTCTGACACACATTATGCCTCCAAAGAAGAAAAGACCTTAAACAGAGTCCTTTCTTTAAACAGAGCTGCTGAGTATGTCAAATTATTCAGGCAAGAACTCAGTGAACAACTAAAACAATAGTTTCAAACAGATGACACTGTGTTTTAAGAACAAAAAAAAATGTTAAATAAACTACTGGGGCATGAATTAAGCTACCAATGGGAAATCTCAGTGAGCTGTAAATGCATGCCTGAGATTGCAAAAGTATTCCCAAGTGGAGCCAGCAGTTTTAAAAGGACTTTATGCAAATCTACTCCAAATGAAGAGAAGGAAAAATAGAGGTGACAGAGAGGCTCTCTTACTCAATACTGAAACTACATGTTAGTGTCCAAATACTTGAGTTTCTAGTATATCTACATCAGTTATTTATTTCTAGCCTTGAGGTTGTATTTTGATTAGTAGCCTAATACAGCCTCTCCTTAGCTAGAAAACCTATGTGAGCCAGAGCAATGTAAATTTGAAGGAAGAGATTATTCTAGACCTCTCTCTCTCTCTCTCCTCTCTCTCTCTCTCTCTCTCTCTCTCTCTCTGTGTGTGTGTGTGTGTGTGCTCAATAAATACTCCCACAAGGCAAACTCAAATGGTCAGAAATGTTCACCTTTAATACATAAAAGCTACATGAGAAACATGTGAAAAGATTTCTCAACCAAATAAGCATCCATGATAACAGACACTAATAGAGACTGTGATAGGAGCAGTGGTTCAGAAGTAAGCAAACAAACGATTGCACTCAGTAAATGTGGCAGTTTGAATAAATGGTTCCCATAGGCCCTTGGGCATATGGCCTTATTAGTGTAAGTGTGCCTTGTTAGAGGAAATATGTCACTGAGAGGCAGATTTTGAGATCTCATATGTTCAAGCTAGGTCTAGTGTGGCAGTCTCCTCCTTGACTGCAGATCAAGATACAGAACTCTCAGCTCCTCTAGCTCCATGTCTGCCTACATGCTGCCGTGTTTATTGCCATGATGATAATGGATTAAAACTCTGAACTGTAAGTCACCCTCAGGTAAATCTTTTCTTTATAGTGTTTGCCATAGTCATGGTGTGTCTCCACAGCAAAGGGAAACCCTAAGACATGATCCTATAGGCAGTAATGTCAAGGTTGTGATTTTTCTCCATTATTGGATCATTTTGTTTGTAATCTAGTAAGCATGCAGTATTACTCACTTAAGTTTGATTGCTTATCTCTAATGCCTCATGGTACTAACTTTTTAAGTGCATACTAAATAGTTACATATATTCGTTAAAGAATGGTGATTTCAGTGTTCTCTTTAATTACTTGTGTTTTAATTAAGTTGTAAGGATGTATAATGTTTTAGATATTGGTTCTTTATTATATATACACCTAGTAAAAAATTTTTTCTATTTTGGGAATTACCATTTATATTCTTGATCATTATAAAAGGTAAATAGGTTTACTTTTGATATAGTATAACAGCTGAGTTGTTTGCTTTTTCTTTAGTAAGTTTGCCTTTTTGGTACAATATCTAATAAGGCCTGTTCAGCTTAAAATAGTCAATATTTAGTTCTATTTTGAGAATGTTATGTTATTAGCCAATGAATTTTGGTCAATGATTCATTATAAATTAGTATTTCTATATGAAATACTTAAATAATAGGTGCATATGGATACCTATCTGTCATAGGACCATTTATTGAAAAATGTTCTTTTAACATTATATATATTGAATTTTTTCTCAAAAACAATTGATAATGAATATTGAGGTGTTATCTGTATTGTAAATGAATTCCCTTGGCTTACATATCTCTCTGTATATCAGTACTACTCAGTTTTGAAAACAGCTGTTACAATGTTTATAGTTCTTTATTCAAAATATATTTATTTTTTCATCTCTCATGTATTAAATTCTGAGTGCAGTTTCTCCTCCAACCTTTCCTCCAAGTTGACCCTCACCCACCTCTCCTCTTCCCCAGATCCCACTCCTCCTCCATTTTCCTTTAAAGAAGAGTAGGCCAAGAAGGACCACATGCCTGTCACTTCCTGGAAGGCCAGGAACCAGTGCTTGGATAACTTGAAGAGGTAGGATAGAACCAGACATGACTTGGTAGAAAAGTCAATGACTCTTACAATCTGGATCTATCTTCTTTTATGAAACACATTTAATGAACTATAATTTACATAAAAATATCCATTTAAAATGTAGAAAATTTTTATAAGTTTGAACAATGCAAACGTCCATCACCAAGTTCAAAGTAATAGAGATGGACAACATTTCCTTAAGATTTTCCTTTTCTTTTTTTTTCCCCTGTGCTTATTATTTTGTTTACGGCAAGAAAGCAAAATTCAATCCAGCATCTTAAAATCCGAAATGATACATAAATAATATTGTTATTTAAACTTTCTATGCTGTGTTTTCAAGTTAAAAGAATTTAGTAATTTAGAATCAATGAAACTTTACAACCAATGAATTGTAACACCCAATTATATCTCCCACTGAGTTCCTGGACACTAGTGTTTTACTATCTTAGCCAATGTATTTGACTCATTTTCATTCTTCATGGTCTGGTTTGAAAGCTGTCCTCTCCAAAGTCGGTTAAAATTTTGTCATCATAACAATATTAAAAATATTGTGAGGTGAGATCTTTTAACAGGTGGTTATAAATACTTTCAGAAATGTTTTCAAAGATTTCTATAAATATCATTTCCCTGACTTTCTATCCTTTTAAAATCTCTTTACCCTACTTATATTACCACTTTAAGCTGTTAAAAGGTTTTCAAAAGTATGTTTCAAAACTTTCTTCCTCTACATGAAAGATAAACAGGCTGAAAAAGAAATTAGGGAAATAACACCCTTCACAATAGTCACAAATAATATAAAATACCTCGGAGTGAATCTAACCAAGCAAGTGAAAGATCTGTATGACAAGAACTTCAAGTCTCTGAAGAAAGAAATTGAAGAAGATCTCAGGAAATGGAAAGATCTCCCATGCTCATGGATTGCAGGATTAATATAGTAAAAATGGCCATCTTGCCAAAAGCAATCTACAGATTCAATGCAATCCCCATTAAAATACCAACTCAATTCTTTACAGAACTTGAAAGAGAAATTCTGAAATTTATTTGGAACAACAAAAAACCCAGGATAGCGAAAACCATCCTCAACAATAAAAGAACTTCTGGAGGAATCGCCATCCCTGACCTCAAGCTATACTACAAAGCAATAGTGATAAAAACGGCCTGGTATTGGTACAGAGACAGGCAGGAAGATCAGTGGAATAGAGTTGAAGACCCAGAAATGAACCCACAGAACTATGGTCATTTAATCTTTGACAAAGGAGCTAAAATTATCCAGTGGAACAAGGACAGCATTTTCAACAAATGGTGCTGGTTCAACTGGAGGACAACATGCAGAAGAATGCAAATCGATCCTTTCCTATCTCCTCGTACAAAGCTCAAGTCCAAGTGGATAAAGGACCTTCACATAAAACCAGACACACTGAAAATAATAGAAGAGAAAGTGGGGAAGACCCTCGAATACCTAGGCACAGGGAAAAGTTCCTGAATAGAACACCAATGGCCTATGCTCTAAGATCAAGAATTGACAAATGGGACTTCACAAAATTGCAAAGTTTCTGTAAGGCAAAGGACACTGTCAATAGACAAAACGGCAACCAACAGATTGGGAAAAGATCTTTACCAATCCCACATCCGATAGAGGACTAATATCCAATATATACAAAGAACTCAAGAAATTAGACCCTAGACAACCAAATAAACCCTATTAAAAAATGGAGTAAGGAGCTAAACAAAGAATTCTCAATTGAGGAAATCCGAATGGCCGAGAAGCACCTAAAGAAATGTTCAGCATCCTTGGTCATCAGGGAAATGCAAATCAAAACAACCCTGAGATTCCACTTCACACCAGTCAGAATGGCTAAAATAAAAAACTCAGGTGATAGCAGATGCTGGCGAGGATGTGGAGAAAGAGGAACACTCCTCCATTGTTGGTGGGATTGCAAGATGGTGCAACCACTATGGAAACAGTCTGGCGGTTCCTCAGAAAATTGGACATATCACTACCTGAGGACCCAGCTATACCACTCCTGGGTATATATCCAGAAGATTCTCTAACACATAACAAGGAAATATGCTCCACTATGTTTATAGCAGCTTTATTTATAATAGCCAGAAACTGGAAAGAACCCAGATGCCCTTCAACAGAGGAATGGATAAAAAAAATGTGGTACATTTATACAATGGAATATTACTCAGCTATTAAAAACAATGAATTTGATAAATTCTTATGTAAATGGATGGAACTAGAAAATATCATCCTGAGTGAAGTAACCCAATCACAAAAGAACATACATGGTATTCACTCACTGATTATTGGGTTTTAGCCCAGAAGCCTGAAATACCCAAGATTCAACTCACAGACCATATAAAGCTCATGAAGAATGATGACCAAATAGGGGAGCCTTCAGTCCTTCTTAGAAGGAGTAACAAAATACTCAAGGGTGCAAATAT
This sequence comes from Mastomys natalensis, assembly GCA_021653895.1. Taxonomy (NCBI): domain Eukaryota; kingdom Metazoa; phylum Chordata; class Mammalia; order Rodentia; family Muridae; genus Mastomys; species Mastomys natalensis. Next base: position 94,604 of record JAJTUV010003064.1, on the reverse strand, counting down.
GGAGACACAGTGCAGGACAGAAACTGAAGGAGGGGACCGTCTACAGACTATTCCACCTAGATATCCATCCTATGTGCAGTCACCAAAGGTAGAGGTTGATGTGGATGGCAGGATGTACACACTGACAGGAGCCTGATATAGCTGTCTCCTTAGAGGTCTGCAAGAGTCTGACATACTCAGAGGCAGATGCTCACAGCTAACCATTAAACTGAGCATGGAGTTCCCAATGGAGAAGATAGAGTGAAGGCTGAAGGAGTTGAGAGGATTCGCGACACCATGAGGAAAGCAACAATCCGAACCAACCAGAGCCCCCAGGGTCTAAGCCACCAGCCTGGGAGTGCTTAGGGAGGGACTCAAGGCTCCAGCTATATATGCAAGGGAGCTATATATAAGTGGGAGAAGAGATCCTTTGACCCATGAAGGCTGGACGTCGTGGGGGGGGGATACTCGAGGGTGGGGAGGTGAGGTACAGGGAGGGGTGGGGGGTACACCAACATGGAGGCGGGAAGAGGGGGGAAGGGATAGTGAGTTCCTGGGAGGGAAGGGGGAAATGGGGTAAGGAGAGAACATCTGAAATGTAAAAAATAAAAAATTTTTCAATAAATAAATAAAAAAAAAAAACTTTCAATAAGTACCTTAAAATACGAAGTTGACTGCTGGTCAAACTCTGAACAAGTCAAATAAATTCATTAAGCAGGATTTTTCAGGTGCTGCCAAGGAAGTAAAACCCCAAAAGGCTTTACACCTGGAGATTTGTGTCAAGGTACAAACATTTCCTTTCTACTCTCCTGACTTCTGTGACACAGGTTTTCACAACCATCATAATTGGGAAAGTATTGATTTCAAAATGCCCACAAAAGTAGATGGTGAGAAGTGAAAAGAGGTCCCTGTCAGCTTTAACAGGGCTTGCTCTTTATAGACACTCTTACTTTTTTTTCCTAAATAAGTTTTCTAGTTTTTAAAGTATTTTTGAGTTTCTACAATTTTGGTAATGTTGATTTTAAGAATTTTTACAAGCATTCTTAATGCTCCAACATACAAATCTTATACCAGAGGTTTAAAGTGTGACATTCAGGGAAAGTTTCTCTTAACAACATTTCAAGAAAAACAAAGGCCTTCTTCAAGTTGAAATGATGCATTTGTGAATGACTAAGTGCTAGTTTGAGTGAAAGCATAAACTATGTTTCTAGGACTGATTATTCATTTTTGCTATATAGTGTTAACCAATAGAATGTTTCTTCTGTTTCCTTTCCCCTTCTTTCTGAAAATACACAATCCCTCATAAAAAGGAAGCAACATAAATGAATGTTGTTAAATTAATATTAGAAAATTGAGTAAAACATACAACTAGTTTTTTTTGATCCTCTCTATGTAAGATTTTACAATTTTTACTATCTTCTTGATCTTTGTCTTTGCACATTTTTTACTAGGTTTTTATAATATAGGGATAATGCACAGACAGGTACTAACTATAATCTGTTTTAGACACTTGTGAAATCTTTACATATGGCTGAAACAGTTATATTTAATTCTACTCCAATGTTTAATGTGATCATTGTTAATATATTTTTAATAATATATGGCCCTTCTCCTTAAGAAACAGGTACTTGTTCAATGCAGTCAGGCAAAGGAACACCAAACAAATGGCAGAGGATAAAAATAGATTTGTGATCATATCACACATATCACTTAGGATGTTTTCCTCCTTCACTTGAAAAGTAAATAATTCTTATCCTACTAAATGTCTTAATGTACCTTATAATAACTTGTAGAATCATTTATCTCTGATGCCAAGCAAGTGTTCAAAAAGCTACCTGAACTGAATGCATAATGATGTGAAAGATGATATTAGATTTTATGTATCGTCCATTAATACAACTGCATAAATTGTTTTCCTCCATTTAGTAAGGTCTTCCTTCCAACCCAAGAAAAGCAATCAATTTCTTGCCCAATATACCATTGCATTTTCACACAGTAGTATAGTGCATAGCAACAGTTGTAGTGGTGGTAGTGATAATACCAGAGATGGTGGTAATTAGTTCCAGTAGTAGAAATAGCTACTAATGCATCAAATATTATTGCAAATTTATATCAGCTATCTCAGTTAACTTTCATTATAACCATATATAGTGGGCTCTATTATTGATATTTTATAGATGAATATTTTGTAAATTTATTAAAGACCTTGTAGCTAGAAAGTGACAAAGATTCAACCTGTTGCCATTTTTATGCCAAGGAAGCTTCAACATTTCCACCACATTTATATACTTCATCTAATGATAACCAAATGAAAAGCAAATAAAAAGTAGGTTAAAGAAAATTCGATCAGATTTTTTTTAAAAAAGGAGAAAACAAATGGAAAACTAGCAGAGTAATCTCAGCTCTTGATCCCTGAGTTTGTCACAACTATCTTATGGCTCCAGAGCATGTGTGTATGATGTGGTCATTTGTATCCCAGGTGGCATACAAAGGGAAGCTGGGAGTAAAAGTATCTATTCATTTGGCTAAGGTATTCTTCCTGATCACTCTGAAAAAATGATATTTAGAAATTTATACTAAGTTAGGGAGAATTTATTAGAGATGGCTTACATAATGATATGTCATTCAGGGCTTTTCAATTTTAATGTTAAATACAAAGCTTCATATAGGAAATGAATTTAAACATGACTGCTCCAATGATTGTTAAATTTTTCTAGCTATGAATTGTGAGGTATATTTTGGAATTTATTTTGATGTTTGATAATGTAGGCAACACACATGCATTTGTGTATAAAGACATACACACATTTACTTTAAGAATTTAAAAAACCCAAAGTTATATTTGCAGTGAGTATTTAATACAAGATGTTCTGAATATTTTGCTTTCTTAATATATTGCACATCCATACTTTTGAAGTTATTCTCTAGTGATATATCTTTAAGAATAAACTAAGCATTGATTTTTTTTTATTTTATTGATTTCACCTTGCATTTAAGTTTCTATTTGTGAGACATATAAATAATGACAATATCTCAATGAGTATTGTACCTGTCTACAAACTTTCCTTTTACATGTGTTATTGGCAATGTTGTTATTACAGTATTGACAAAATATGAGGGAAAGAAGCAAAATTTATAGTTTAATGAATGTATTTCAAGATACAGTGAATGTGGGAAAGGTTTACGATAGCAAATAGATGCACATTTTTAAATCTCCCAATAAGTACAATTGCTCCATTTCTTTTCTTTTGGATATTATTTTCTGAAGATGTAGATGCCCTAATTTGGCTCTCAGTTAGTTCAATTCTTGCTTTGACTTAGTATTATTATGTAACTCTGTAGCTATCTTCAAATAATTAGATGTAAACCTCAAAGTGTAAATTTTGGAACCCTTGTTAAATTTGCTTCTGTACAAAGCTTTCTTTTCATACAAGACTTTGGGTCTGAGACTCTGTGGAGACAGAATAACTAATAAAGGAATAATTCATCAACACTAGAAAGCTCTAGCTCATACAAATAACTTGGCATCTAGCTGCCCATAAAAATAGTTCACTAGGACAGCAATTTATAACATCAGTGTTGGATAAGCAATTGTGACTCCATTGCCTCCACAGGTGGCACATTTGACTGGGGATTGGTATACTAATTAGGAAATCACAAAGAAACAGGTCACCTTACATTCCTAAAGGCAATGAATACTGTTACAATTGTTATATGGTAAGAAACTAGAAGGAAATACTAAAATAAAATATTTCACTTAGTAATTTTCCTGTTGAATATCACATATGCATAAACAACAGTGGGTGTGTGTTTTGTTTTTAGATTTTAGATAGCAGACAATGGGGCAGTTTCTCACATATATATCATTGTCATTTGTTCATTGTCTTACCCCACTGACTTCTCCCATTTCCATTTCCCCTCCTGCCTCACCTTGTCCCCTTACTTTTAAAACATCCCACTCCTACTTTCATGGGTCTTATATTCCTTTATGTTCTTTTTCTCCTTTTCCTTTCCTCCATTAGATCTTGTCCTCTAATCTATTAGCATACATTCATTTTTTCTCAATTTTAACCATAACACTATTAATCACAACACTGAACGTAGTAGCACAGAGCAAAAACATTATAGGCCTTGATTATACATAAGAGTTGCTGTATCCATTAAGCAAAATACTGGTCATTTCAGAGTTTCTTACTATCTGAGAAAACAATGTCTCTTAGTCATTGAAAATTCTTTGGGTTGGCTCTGTTTTCCCTTGCAGATGAACCCATCCTAATGGATAAACTCTCAAATGCTTGAATATTTGATTTTATCTCAGAGTTCCCGGGTTGATATTCACACTTGGATGCCTCATTAGCATTTCAGTTTTCACATTCATTGCTAAAGCAGAGTTTTTACTTACTGCAGACTCTTGACCTCTTAGAACTTGCTTCTGATCCAGCCTCCCACCCCTATCTCATCAATTATTTAATTAAGCATCACTCAGGTTTTCCATCATTAATATTCTTTATTCAAATTCAAAATCCTTGGAATATATTTTCATATTTTGTCCTGAATAAACCAAACTTTTCACTACAATCATTAAAAGTAGTTTCTAATCAAAGCTTTGCCATTCTTATTGAGTATATAGAAATAGTTACTTGGATCTAATGAGGTTTATTAACAATTGAATGCACAATAGCATGTAAATTCTTTTAAACTATAAGTTACATCATGCTAATTCACTGATGAAATGACACAGTGATATTACAATACAATAAGATCCTAAGTCCTTACAATGTTGTAGTAGATAGAATTTAATCTTAATTCTCCTTGTATTCACATTCTTTCAATGTTCTTATTGTGGAAAGAGCTAATCCCTGCCCTCCTTCCTTTAAATCCCATTCTTATATTTACATTATCCAATGTCCTGTCGATAGCAGTGCTTCATGTAACATTTTGAATACTCAGGTTTAAATGTCCTCATTTGGTTTTTCACAATAATCTGCCCCTGTACTATCACTAATACCAACTACTGAGTAGTTATTTTATGGAGAAAATTGAAACCTTGTCAAATGGGGTCATGGACAAGCCACAGACAGGAGCAAAATTATTTTCCCAATCCACAAGTTTATTCAAAAACAGACTCACCCAGTGAAAGCTATCATAATCTATATAAATCAGGATACTAGTCATGATAGTATCCACTTGATATACATGACTTGTGAGAACACTGAATTATCTTGCTTCTGTTCCTTTCTCATATTCATTCCTACTGCTCTCTTTTCTCACTATAATATGCTTCACAGACGTCAATCTGCTTCCTGTTACAGGACCATTATTTTGTTTATTCTCCCTTTACAGCAAATCCTCCATAATGCAATATACAGATTTAATACAATCACAATAAAAATCCCCAGGACATTCTTACAGAAATGGGGGAAAAATCCTAAAATCCACATGAAACCACAAAATAGCTAAGAATGTCAAAGCAATACTCTGCATTTGTGTAAATTATTTCCCTTCCTTCCTTTAGCAATTTCAGAATTTAAAGTAAAGGCTTTGCTCCATTTTCTATTCAGGTGGATATCCCATATTGTCAGATACAATAGTTGAAATAGCTATCTTTCATCCATTTTTTGTTCCTTATGTCTTTGCATTAAAAAAAAATTAAGCAGCCATGGCAGTGTGACTTTACTTCCAATCCTCTGTTATATTCCTTTGGTCTGTGTGTCTGCTTTTGTGCCAGTATCATGCTTCATTTGTTAGTATTGCTCTGAAGTATAGTTTGAAGCCAATATTGTGATATCTCCATAAGTATTTCTTCTTAAAATTGCTTTTCCTTGTTTTCAAATTATTGATATGTAAAAGAACTCCAACCTCACAATACAGACTGAAAACAAAATTATATTGCAAATCCTTGCCTATCATGCATCAGGAAAGCAAATTAGAAGTGGAGTTGTCATCCATTATGTACTATAAATGCTGCATTTAAAATGGTTAAAATTAATATTTACAAATTGCATCATTTTCTAGTGTTGCTTGTGCATAGTTTCATATTCATCTATTTACTACTGAAAATTCAAGCACTGTAAGTCAAAAGTACGGATATATTGGTGCAAATTAAATGTTGAAAAACTAAGCAAAAATCATTCATTGTTTAAGGACTATTTTACGATATACTTCTTATTTTGTGTATAAATATTGTGATAAGCTCAAGGGCACAAAAGACAAAGCTAAATATTCACATGCCATATTTGATCTGCTTCCAAGGGATTATTATTGTCCTTTCTAACACAAATACACAGATATATTTCAATGATGCCAAATATGTGTCATTAAGAAACAGACATTAACATTTAACTAGTCATGAGCCAATGTTGTACAAATTCGACCATGTCTACCCAAGCATACATGCATTCATGCAGATACAAAACATTAAGCAGATGCCGTCACATAATGACTTGAGGATAAAAATGAAGAATTTTTTCAAGTCATCATTTCTGATGATAAACAATTGCTATACATTTCCTCACTGGTGTCTTTCAACTTCTGTATCCAGAATGAATGAGATTATATTTCAAAATAGTTCTTTGTGTGCACATACTCTCAAATGACCTTCAAAACAATTTTTGTGGTCAATGTTTTCTTGTTTTTTTTTTTTTTTTTTTTAAGTTTGTTCTCTCCCTTCTTCAAATGAAATCACAGAACTTGGTGACTGTTGTTTTATTTTGTAATTAATATTTTTTTTTCATCATCATTTCTACTCTTGTAATCTGTCCTTGAGAGTACTATCAGTATTGTATTTAGTATGAAGGTCTACTGACTGATACTGAATGGCCAACAGTCTTCTCATTGCAGTGGATCAGAGATAATACAGTATTCTGGCTAACAGCCCAGGCTGACCTTCACTTGGGAATTTAGACTGCCTTATTCAACAAACATTTTGGTTCTAGATTTCTGCATAGCCTTCATAGCAAGATAATTACATTGAACATTACTTAAGAGCTCAAGAACTGAAAAGAGTCTTGAGATTTAATGCCTCCTCTGAACCTTACATCTTCATAATGAACATCAATGTACTGTGCTTCCTTTTCAGTCTGTATGAAATATGAATGGCAATAAGTAGTAGTCTCACCTCTGGGGTTTTGTGTATGCTAAGCATACATTTGTATGGTGTTTAGTTTATAATAAGAACTAATAATAATTTGCATAGTAATATTAATATCATTAATACTATATCCCCCCATAAAAACCATCATTTCTTCCATCTTTCCATGGCTCAATGAACTACTGATCCATTTCCAAGCATTCAGGGCCAGAAGTCTCTTCTATTTATCTTCATAGGAGGAAACAAAGATATAAGTTAATGAGTAAAGTATCAAAATTGGGCCACATAAAATGAGAGTTAGGGTGTACATTCAAACTCTTATTCTGAAAGGGGCAAAGAATATGGGCTTTAGTTTGGTGCTTTGGTTTCAACAATGATACTTTATTGATTTGTCAAATTTTGAGTCCTTGAAAGACACATAATATTTATTTGGACACATCCCTTTTAAACAGCTGAACATCAGTTGGGAACATCTTGATAGACTGATTTGTAGAGAATTCTAATTAGTTTGTTAAATTAAAGTTCAGCTACATATTGTATCAGTTAGTTCTTTTTTGCAGTCTCTGTGGTTGACTGTCACATAAAGTGACTAGTTATTTTTCATTTCATGAAAAATACATTTCAATAGTATCTAATTTTTAAGAAAAACTGCTCTGTGACTGGTGCTGTGCATTACAATGCTTTATTTTTATATATAGTGTTATCAGTAAACTAAACAAAGAGTACAAAAATCATGATTTTTTTTTCCAGATTTGTAGCTACTTTTCCGTGTGATGGTAGACAAGACTTTTCGACTTTCCTTGGTTCAGATTCTTCAACTAGCATAAGATTGGTTACACAACCTGTCTTCTGCACAGGCTGTTTAGGAGTTAATTAGATGTTGAACAAGTCTGTGCCAGTAGCTAGGCAGAACTTTTCTTTTCCTTGATTATAAATCTGGGATGGTTTGCTCAGTTGGTTGGATTCTAGTGATAATGAGGGACATGACAAGTTATCTGCACATAGGGGAATAATGCATTCTGTTATAAAGCCACAAACTGCATCCTTCCCCATCTGCTAAATGTGTTCCTTCAATCAGGAAGGCTAAGGAGGAGCAGCCGAGTGAGCCCAGATGTTTTGGCATTGTCTACTGGAAGAACAAAGGCTTCTGAAGCTGTGACAGCTCTGGCTCTGTTATGATCATTTGTAGGGTTCTGGAAAATTGATAACCTCTGTACTCTTCAGCTACTTCACCTGCAAAACAATCACTCTAATTCTTGTAATTTTAGTCTTGATTTCTACATTAAAATAGAGTGACATGTGGCTGGAGAGATGGATCTGGGTTAATAACACTTACTCTTTGCAAAAGGCCCAGAATTGGTTCCTGGCACCCACATTGAGTAACAACCATCTATAACCCAGTTCCAGGGGACTGGATACCTCTTGTGACTATCTTTAGCTTCCCAAACATAACAAAATTTTTTTTAAAAAAAGGCTATTTTTCCAAAATTAAAAAAATTCAAAAAACCCCAAAAAATTATCCCTTTTTAATCTTTTCTGGTAGGGATGGGAAAAACATTCCATTTTAACTTTAATAATTAAAAATTAAAGTGATATCAAATTTTTTTCGAAAATTTTTTCCTAATTTTTTTAAAGGGCCCCCTTTTCCCTAGCCTTTTAATGGAGATGAAAAATGAGTATTTTTCCCCCCTTTATTTTTTGTTTCCCCAAAATTTAACTGCCCACCAATTATTTCACGGCCTTTAAATTATCCCAGTAATGAAGAAAATAAAACTCCTTTTGAAAATTTTTTAAAACTTTCCCCTTTTTCTATAAAAATTTTAAACCTTTTTTGGCTCGGATAACCCAACCAAAAATAAAAAAAAAATTGTAATTAATTTTTATCGCCGTTTTATATAAACCGGGAAAACATTTCGGTAATTATTCCAAAAGCCTGGGGGAGTTAATTTTTTTTCGGTTTTTTTTCTAAGTTTCTTAAAAAATTTTTGTTGAAATAGAAAAAAAAAAAAGACGGGTTTTAAAACCTTAAAATAAAAGGATGGGAAAAAAAATTAAAACCCCCTTTTCCCAAAGACACTAATCAAAAATCAAATTAAAATCCCCCCTTAAAACTTTTTTTCCAAAAATCAAAAAGTTTCATCGGAGAAAAAAAAAAGCACACAAAAAACCTTTTTGAAATCTAATCTTTTTTTTTTTCCCTATTGTCCAATAATTTTTTTGCCTTTCTTATTTTTCCCAGAAACTGAAAATCAACCCCAAGCATAATGTATAAAGTCCTTTTAAAAAAAAGGGAAAAACACAATGGGTTTTCCACAGCGCTCATTGCCGGCCTTTTTTCTCTTTTTAAAGGGTTAAGATAAATAAAATCTTTTTGTGCCGAAATAAAAAACCAAAAATAGACCTAAAAAAAAGCAAATTAACAAAAATTATTTTATAAAATTGAGACTCTAAACATGGAAAGGGGGAACATGCAGTTTCCATTTCCCAAAACAACATATAAAAAGAGTTAAACTCAAATGTTTAATATTTTTTTTTCCACCCCTTTAACAACTCTTCCCCCTTTAAATAAGAACACATGTCTCTGAGCTTTGGAGCCCTGAGTTTTTTTTTTTTTTGTAAAATGCAGACCAATTTCAGGTCCTTATTTTTTTCACAATGCATCAGGGACATTTCCCTTTTTTCATATTCCCCCAAAGCATTATTTAGTGTTAATCAGAAATGATATTATATGTCTCAGGTGCAACATTGAAATTTTTCCCCTTTTTTTTTTATTTGTAAAAGAAGTTTTTTCGTTGGTCTTCCCCAACCTTTCAATTTTGGGGAAGAGAGACCTTACTTTTCCATATGACGAAAACTTTTTTTGGGTTATCCGAAACCCCCCCTTTTTTAGTAAATGGGATTTCATACGGGGCCAAAAGCTTATTACTGTGGGTAATAGGAAAAGTAAACTTTTTCATATAATATGCGATAGAAAATTTTCAAAATTTTTTTTTTTTACTAGAAGATTAAAAAAGCATTTCAAGGACCCTAAGACCCTTTTCCCCAACTTTTAAAATTGCTTGAATTCCTTTACAATTTTTCCCAGTTTTTTAAAAAGGAAAAATTTCCTTTTTATTGGTTAAGAAGTTAGACTTTTTTTAAGATTTTATTCAAAAATAATTTTTGGTTTCAAGAAAACCAAAATTTTAAACTTTTTTAGTAGTTGACTTGCTTTTCCTGTGCTTCATATCCATTTCTTTTTTTTTTGGTTTTTAAAAAATTTTTCAAAGCCAAAAATGCCTTGGGATAATCTAAAAATTGACCTCTTTAAAAACCCAGGAAGTAGAGGTGCCCCCGGGCGGGGCCTTTGATAAAAGGAAAAACCGGGAAGGTAATATGATCTAAAAATATTTTGCAAAAAATTTAAATTTAAAAAATTGAAAAAGAATGGGTTAAAAAGGGGGAAAATTTTTTTATGACAGCTTCCCTAACATTTTAACAATGACATTTGTATAAATATAGGGGATTTTGTTTTTGTTTTCTTTTTTTATAAAAAAATTTTTAAGGTAGTTTTTTTTTTAATTTTAATTACTTAAAAATAAATTTTTTATGTCGTAATAAATTTTTAAAAAAAATTTTTTTTATTGGGGTTTGGTGGGTTGGATACAAACAAAAATTTATATTTCACTTTTGGAAAGGGAGCCGAAGTTGGTTGATTTAGTTTAAGTGTTTGGGGTTTAAAAAGGGTGCTGGGTACGAACCGGCCTTAGAAGATAGTAAGACCTTAACCACTGAAAAATTTTTAACCTAGTAAAGTTTTATTTTTTTTAAAATTGTACAACCCGTAATGTAAAGTCATAACCCTTTTAAGTAAAATAAATTTTTAAAAAACTTCATTCTTTTGGGGGTTCCCCGGGGAAAATTTAAAAAATTCAAAAAGGAAAAAAATAAAACCGAAACTTCCGTTTTCCCCAATTTCAGCCAGCTTTTTTGGGAAAATTTTTGTTCTTCCTTTGGTGCATTGTAGATATCTATGGGCATTTTTTTCTTTAGCACTAAAGAAATTCATACATTTTTAAAAAAAATTTTTTTAAAAAAAAAATACAGTGTGGATTTGAAACGGGTTAAACTAAAAACAACAAACCAGCACTAACATTCCTGAACCTCCATAGAGAAAAAGGGAACAAAGCAATCCCCTGAAGAAAAAAAAGGAAAATGAACTGTTTCAGGATGAACAGTCCTTTTTTAGCGTTTTTTCTCAGTAAAAACAGAATAGGAAAAAAATAAGCTTTTTTAATGAATTTGGCCAGCACATTCAACTTTTAAAAACCTTTCAAAACATTTTTTTAAAAAATCTTTTTTAAAAAAATCCTGGGGGATTTCGGGGTTTTTCCTTTTTTTCTGCAAATAACTCTACAAGTACTACTTGGAAAAAGACGGAAATCAAAGAGTTTTCATGAAACTCGTAAAACCTACTTAATGGGGGCAAAACACCTAACTCTCTGTTTTAAGAAAAGAAAATGGGGATGTGAATTTTTTTCTAAATTTGGGAGCAAAACTCATTTCCTTTTAAATTTAAAAAGGAAATTTTCCCCTCTTGTATTTACCTTTGGGCCAATTAAAAGAAGCCAACAGAAATTTTTCTCTTTTTAAAATTTTGGTTTCACCTTGATAAAATTAAATTTTATCTGAAAATAAATGAATAAAAAAAATTTGGGGGATTTTTTGCTAAATTTGTAAAAAAAAAAAATTTTTGTTGTGAAATTGTGATATTTTTTTTGGCTATTTTTTACAAGGATATATATATAAATATATAAATAAATAAATTTCCCAAAATATTAACAGAAATTCAAAAAATGCATTTTTTTTCTTTTTAAACTTTGAAGCAAAATAATTTTTTAAACTGAACATTTTTTAAATTTGCATTTAATACAACTCCTGTGAAAAATTTTTTTAAATGGAAAGGGGAATGGGGAAATCTAACAAAACCACAAAATGTAAGAAAAGTTTGAAAAAAAGTTTTTTGTGTTTTTTTTTAATAAAAAATAAAAATTTTTGAAAATTAAAATCATAGCCCCTGAAATTTTTCCGGAAAAATTTAAATTTTTGGGGCCCCTTGGGTATCAGTATACAATTTTAACCCATAAAAAAAAGGGCCGGGGGAAAGTTTATTTTAAAAAATTTTTTTTAAAAGGGTTTTCCCCCCAAAAATTTCCCCTTTTTTTTTTTTTTTTTTTTGGTTTTTTAAATTTTTTTTAAAAGGGGTTTGAAATAAAATTTTAATTAAAAATTGGGTAAAAAAGGGAAAATTTGGGAAAAAAAAGGCGGGGAAAAAAAACTGGGGGAAACCCCCCCGGTTAAATTTTTTAAAAAAATTCCCTTAAAACCAAAACCCCCTTTTTCCCCCTTTTTAAAGCCCATCCCTTTCTGCCCAAAGGGGAATTTTAAAATTTAAAAACCAAAAAAACCCCCAAGGACGAGGAAAAACCCCCCTTTTAAAAACCCCCCAATTTTTCCCAAAATGTGAAAAAGGGGGGAAAAAACCCCCCGGGTTAAATTTAAAAAAATTTAAAAAATGTTTTCTCCCTTTGGAAATTGGGTTTAAAAATTTCCCAAAATATTGGGGGCAAAAATAAACCCTTTCCCCCAGCCCTTTTTTGAAAGAGGGGTCCCCCCGCCCCAAAAAAAAAACCCCCCCACAAAGGGTCCTTTTTGGGGGAAAAAGGGAAAAAAGATTAAAACCCTTTTTCCCCTAAACCCCCCCTACACTAAACCCCCCCAAAACCCCCCCCCTTTTCCCCCCAAAAAATCCCGGGGTTTTAAAAGGGCCCCAAAACACCCAAACCCACCCCAAAGGGGCCCCCCAAAAAACCAAACCGGCCTCCTGATAACTTTTTTCCCCCCCTTTTGGGGGTGGAAGGGGTTTTCCCCCAAAATTGTGCAATTTTGCACTTTTTCAAAGGGAACCTTTTCCCCCTGCTTTTTGCTTCCCAAAAATAAAAATTTGGAAAATTTGGAAAAATAAGTTCCTTTCCTTTTTCCTTTAAAAATTTTTTTCCCTTTTTTCCCTTTCCCTTTTTTTGGGGTTTTTGGTTTCTGGGGGGGGTTTTGGGGGTTTCCCCCCCCCCCGGGTTTTTTAAAATGGGGGTTTTTTCCCTTTTTTCCCTTTTTTCCCCTTGGTTTGTTTTTTCTTTTTCCGGGTTTTTTAAGGGGTTTTTTTAATTTTTTTTTTCAGGGTTTTTTTCTTTGGGAATAAGTTCCCCCTAAAAACCTTTATTTTGTATTCCCCCTTTTTGGGTTTTCCTAATTTTTTTTTTGGTTTTTATCCTCCTTAGTCCCCTTTTTGGGGATTTTTAAATTTTTAAAACTCCCTTTTTTTTAAAACCCTTTGGGGGTTTTTGGGGGGTTTAATTTCCCTTTTCCCCGTTGGGGGGGGTTTTTTTTTCCCTTTTAATTTTTTAAAGGGGGTTTTTTTGCCTTTAATCCCTACCCCCCTAACCCAAAATCCCCCCCCGGGAAAGTTTCTTGGGGATTTGGGGATACCAGGCTTCTGGGGAAGAACGGGGTTTTAAATTTTCCGTCCTTGGCTGTTTTTTTAGTTCATTTTTTTTACTCTTGCTACGGGAAATTTTTCCGGGTTTGGTGTTTTCCCCTATGGTTCCCCCCCAAAGGGGCCCGGGGTTTCCCCGGGGAAAATTCCCTCCAAAAAATTTTTGGGGATGGAGGCGGGGCCACAGGGTCAGTCGGGCCAAAAGAAAATAAAATTTCTTTTTTAATTTCCTTTCCCAAACTCTGGGGGGCCCCCCCTTTATTTAAAATTTCCCCTTCCCCCCTTCTACTTGGGTGCCCCCAACCACTGCCCTCAGTTTGGGGGGGAACAGCCAACCCACCCACGGGAAAATTTTTTTATTACTTTTTTTATTTTTTAAATTTTTAAAAACCCTTTCAACGCAAAACCCTTCCCCCGGATAAAAACAACAAAACCCAAAAATTTCCCCCTTTCCTTTTTTTGAAGGGGGGGGTTAATTTACCCCCCCCCGGCAATAAATTTTGTTAATTGGCTCAACCCCCCCCTGGGTTAATCCCCTAAATTTCAAAACAATCCATCCAAACCTTTGGGGGAAAACCCCCGTCCATTGTTGACCTAGGAGGGCCCAATTTTGCTTCAGCTAAAAATAAAAAAGGGGGGGGCCCTTGGGGCCTTTTGGGGGTTTTTTCCTTTTTTTGGGGTTGGGTTTCCCCGCCCTTGACCACCGGGGGGATTTTTTAGGTTTTTTGTTTTGGGGTTTTTTTTCCTTTGGGGGAAAAACCTCCACCCCTTGGGGCCCTTCCCTTTCCCTCCCATTTTTCCAAAAACCCCCCCCAAAAAATTACTTTTCGGGGGTTTTTCAGCACCCCGCTGATTGCTACGGGGGGAGGCCCCTAAAACACTTTTTCCCCTTTTGCAACAAAAAGGGTTTCCCCCTCTTCAAATTTTTTTTTCCCCGGGGTCTCTCAAAAAGGGCCCCGGGTTTTTTAGGGGGCCCCCCCGTCTGTGTTCCATATCCTGTTATTTTAAGAAAAAAAATTTTGGGGAAAAAAATTTTTGGATAGGTTGATACCCCCTATCGCTTCACTGGGGGTACCTCCCCCCCCAAAAGGGGGGGGCCCCCTCTTCAGATTCCATATCTCCAAGTTGAAATCCTAGCTAAAGTCACTCCCTGTTGATTCTTGGTACCTGCTCTAGCCTAGGTCTCTGTCCTCAAGATGTCCCCAGCTCCCAACAGTTGCTGTTTTTTTTTCATTCTCATGGTTATCGGGGACTTTTTCTCCTGAACCTGCCTAGTTCCCTCCCCATCCCCCTCCCCACTCTTTTCCCCCCTCCCTCCATCCCCCCCTCCAAAGACTATTTCAAATTTTCCCCCTTCTAAGTGAGAGACCTTCCTTCTTATTTAGCTTCTTTGGGTCTGTCGAATGTAACGTATGTATCTTGTATTTTATGGCTAATAAATCTTAAAGAAAAAAGTGGGGAATAATCTTAAACTTATTGGTACAGGTGACAATTTCCTGAACAGAACACCAAAGGCTCAGGCTCTAAGATCAACAATTGATAAATGGGACCTGTTGAAACTGCAAAAATATCTGTAAGTAAAAGGACATTGTCAATAAGACAAAACAGCAGCCTATAGATTGGGAAAGGATCTTCACCAACCTTACATCTAAAAGAAGGCTAGTATCTGCCACTGGAGGGTCCCAGACACCAGGGAAGTGACAGGTTTCCAGGACCCAATGGGGATGACTTTATCCGAAATGAGGAGCCCAAACAACTCAATTTTTTAAAAAATGGGGCACAGAGCTAAACAGCAAATTCCCAATAGAGAAATCTCAAATGAGCAAGAAGCACTTAAAGAAATGTTCAAAGTCCTTAGTCATCACAGAAATGCAATACAAAACAACCGTGAGATTCCACCTTACACCAGTCAGAATGGCTAAGAGAAAAAATCTCAATTTTATGGGTGGGTTGGTGTCCCTATAGCTCTACTGGAACCAAAAGGACATGTGTTGTATGTACTCACTTGTAAGTGGATATTAGCCATAAATTATAGGTACCATGCTACACTCCACAGACCCAAAGAAGCTAAATAAGAAAGAGGGTCCAAGCAAAGATGCTTGGCACATGATGGCAAGGATGTGGAGCAAGGGGAACATTCCTCCATTGCTGGTGAGAGTGCAAACTTGTACAACCACTCAGGAAATCAATTTGGTGGTTTCTCAGAGAAGGAAATAATTCTACCCAAAGATCCTGGGCATATACCCAAAAGATGTTCCACCTTCCCACAGAGATACTTGCTCAACTATGCTCATAGCAACTTTATTTGTAACAGACAGAAAAAACCTAGATGCCTCTCAACTGAAGAATGGACACAGAAAATGTGGTATATCTACACAATGGAATAAAATTCAGCTATGAAAAACAAAGACATCATGAATTTTGCAGGCAACTGCATGGATCATGAGAATATCATCCTGAGTGAGATAACCCAGGCCCCAAATGACATGTATGGTATGTACTCAATTATAAGTAGATATAAGCCATAAAATACAGGTACCATCTTACACTCCACAGACCCAAAGAAGCTAAACAAGAAGGAAGGCATAAACAAGGATGCTTTAATCTCACTTGGCAGGGTGAGCATAAAATAGTCATCAGAGGCAGACAGAGAGAGGGAACTGGTTGGGAGAAGGCATAATACTTTTTACATTGATTGATGTTTCTTAAAAAATGCTAGATAAGCCTGTGGCTTTCCTTTGAAAGCATCTCATGCAGAAGAAGAGCAGCAGCAGGGATTCAGTGCTGCTAGCCAAAGCAGCATCACAGCTCTTAAGGGAAGACAAAAGAATCAATGGCATATTTGAGAAGGAACATTATCTCTTGGCAACATTCCTCAACTACTGCTTTTAAAACCCAGATGGAAATGTTTTGTCTTTCTTCCAGATTATTCAATGTACTGCTGGAAAACCATATGTAACCTAGCCATGCCTAACCTAATGCAGTCAGGAGAAAGCATTAAAACTCCCTCATTCAACCTCCCATAGTTGCTCTGTGCTATATTGTTAGTGAAGTGAAAAGTAATCTATTATCATAAACTTAGTTCCCCTCCATTCTTTTCTGCCTCAATAAAGAACCACAACTTACCTACCTTTTCAAGCATAAAATCTAGGATATATCCTTGTCTTTTCTCCCTCCCTTTTTAATTTTCCTTAATGTATTAAGCCATGATATTAACTCATAATTTTTGAAAAAGCTCCTAATATAAGAGAGCATTCTCTACTTTCATGGACTCTGCTAATATAATTGTTGTTCATCTGAAATATTGAAATAGCCTCCTAAATAACCCTTCCTTTCTTCTTTCCTTCCTTCCTTGCTTCTTCCCTCCATCCCTCCCTTCCTTTCTTTTTTTGACAAAATAAAAGATAATAAGGTAAAACAAAACCTATCATATTGAACTTGGACATGGCAATCCAACAAGAGAAAAGGAGTCCCTATAGCAGGCATAAGACTCAGAGACCCACTTGTTCTAATATGCAGAAGACCTGGTGTAGACCCATGAAGGCCCTGTGCTCACTGCTTCAGTCTGAGCCTTGCTTCATTGATTCAGAGGGTTTTTTTTCCTGCTGTTTTCAATCCCCTCTGGATCTTACAATCTCTGCAGTATTCCCTGAAACCTAAAAGGAAGGATATGGACATAAGAGGAAGGATATGATGGAGATTGCTCATTTAGTCTTTAGTCTCTCTCTCTCATCCCACCCTCTGTGTGTGTGTGTGTGTGTGTGTGTGTGTGTGTGTATGCAATGTTTGTCTGTGAGTCTCTGCATTTGTTCCCATCTGCTGAAAAAAAGCCTCTCTAATGGTGATTTGGCAAGACACTGATCTGTAAGTATAGCAGAGTATCATTAAGAACTATTTTTATTGTTTTCTTTTCAGACCAGCATATTTAGGTTTATTCTAGAATTCTGGGCTATCTACTCACTGATTTGTGGTTATCCAAGTTGTATCAAGTATGGATTCCTTCTCACAAAGTATGTTTTAAGTCAAATCAGAATTTTTTTAGCCACTTCCACAAGTTCTGTGTTACATTGTCTCAGCATATATTTTCAGGCAGGACAGGTTGTAAGTCAAAATTTTGTGGCTGGGTTGGTGTCCATGTTTTTTTCTTTCAAAAGCCTGCAGAATACTTTTCCACATCAATGACACTAGAATATAGAAGTGAGGGTTCCATGTAGGAACTAGCTCCATTTTTTCTTGTACAATAAGTTTTGTGAGCATGGTACTCAGCTATGAACATCTCTGTCAGTTTGTAGAGAGCAACTATTTACTAATAGCCTAGGTTGTTTGGGAATTTCTATAGGACCCCTACCCCTTGACCAACAACTCAACAGAATACAACCAGATCGTGCCACTGGAATCCTCACTTGACAAGAAATGGCTAGTTTAGACTCCATAATCCCCAATGCTAGTGGTCCTCATTAGGATCACCTTCAAAAATTTCAGACAGTTTCCTCTCCACTAGGTTTCCACCCCACCGCACAAAATCCTCAAATGCCTGTAATCTCTACTCCAACTCCCTTCCTCTACTTTATCGCCTTCACTCTACCTGATCACTAGGTCCTGTCCCCACTTGCTCCCATGTAGCCTGTAAAATCTATTCTTTCTTCTTTGTCTCATTCATACTATCTATCAATTCTCTATTTATGTAGTTTTGATCTAAAAATAAGAAATACCACTTGTCCAATAACTTATATTTCACTATATGTCACTATTCTTAACTGAGTTATAGAAGACAGAAATGTTACAGTCTGTATTTTTACACATTCCTCGCCATATACATACAATTTATCACAAGGCCATTCACTTAGTTTTACTAAAAATATACTAAGCATATATTTTTTATTCCTATCACTATAGGCACAGTCTAAGTCACATAACTCTGATATAATCTTGTTTAATCATATTTTCTATTTTATCTTACTTCTATATTGTTCTTTATGAGCTTATTCCCAGATAAAATATAGATTGCTCTAACTTAAAATATAAATCAAGTCTTAAATTTAAAAAATCATGTCTTAACATTATTGTTGAGATATACAATGTGAATAATGTTAACCCGGTAATCAAAGATAATATCTTTATTGGTAGGTAAGTTTTGACACATTACATTTCCTGATATGAGTATAAAATCACTTTGTATCATACATGGTAAAAATGTGTAACTCCAGTCTAATCCTAAAGAAACATTAGAACAATTATAAAGGAATATTCAATAAAATCATTGGCTGATACTCTTAAAATTTTTCTAGCTGGGTGGTAATGCCACATGTTCTTAGTCCTAACACTCAGGAAACAGATCTCTGAGTTTGAGGTCAGCTTAGCCTACAAACGGAGTTTCAAAACAGCCAGGACTACACAAAGAAAGCCTGTTTCAACAAGACAAAACAAAAAAATTTTTAACTCAAATATAAAAGGACAATAAGAAACTTTCACAGGATGTAGAACAATATGATGGGCATGCAGAAAATAAAATGTGAAATCTTGAATCAAAAGCAAAATAAGGACTCAATAGCAGAATTTGTTAGGTTATAAAGATATACATAATTTCTAATGCTATTATTATAAAGATTGATTTCCCAGCTTTTTAATTGGCTTATAATTGTGTGAGGGTAGCATTACAGGAAGCTTGGTAAAATCTATAAAATAACTCAATGATCTAATTGACAATGATTATTTGAAAAATAAAAGTTTAAAAATGACCACATACATACATAACATACACACATAAGCTTTCTCTCTCTCTCTCTCTCTCTCTCTCTCTCTCTCTCTCTCTCTCTCTCTCTCTCTATCTCTCTCTCATACACACACACACACATACACACACATACACACGCACATGAAACCACTGCTCTTATATTCTGTCTTATACCTTTAGAATGGCTAACATCAAATAAACACATAGCAAACATTGATGCTGAAAACATGGACTAAGTGAATTACCTAAAGTATATTGAGTGCAGGTGGTGCTGTAAACTAGCATGACACTATAGAAATCATTATAGAGGTTCATGAAAACAAATATTGAACTACCGTATTATCCATATTTTATATTCCTAATATATCTGAAGAATATTAAGTAAGCATACTATACAGGTATGTTGTATTGCCATGTTTATTGCTGCATATCACATATGTAAGATATAACATGATCCTAGTGCTCAGCTGCCTCATTTTATGCAATCTAAGTCTCAATTCCAGAGGATAGTACTGCCCTCCTTCAGGCTCACCCTTCCTACTTTACTTAACATATTCAACATAATCTTTCACAGGCATGACCAGAAGCTACAATAATATAAATAAAATCTCAGATATATCTGGAAGCTTGTCCCCTAGGTGATTCAGAATCCTGACAAAAATGCCAACCAACACTAACCATTAGACAGAATTTGAACAACATGCAAATTTGGGGATGACTTTCATATTGTATTGATGACTAGAACTGAATACTTAAGGGTATGGAAGTTTTATAGATGTTTTATCACTTAGTTGGTCAATTTTTACTAGAGTAGAGTTACACTGATTCTTCAAATTTGACAATATCCAGATTAGTTCAGCCTACCCAAACAACCTGATTCAGAATTCTAAGAATTAAACCAAAATGGTCTTCATATGAGTCTCGAACAACTGGAATGGGGACTATCACAAAAGCTATTGCCTGTAAATGGGATATGTTCTTCTAGCTTGGCTGCCTTGTGAGGAGCAGATGAGCCTAGCCTCACAGAGACTTGATGTGACAGGGTAGGGAGATACCTGTGGGGCCTCCACCTTCTCATAGGAGAAGGCAAGTGGGGATGGGGGAAGGATTGTGGGAAGGGGTGAACTGGAGGGGTCAGTGAGCAGAATTTAAAGTGAGTAAGTAATAATAATAATAAATTTAAAAAGAATAAAAGTTTTAAAAATTGGAAAACTAAATATCATGAAAATTGAATGAAATGCTCTGATCAATTTAAAGGATGGAACACACGGGATTGAAGAATGCTGGGGAGGGAGTCTGTGGAAAAGCTCATGTGAGGCAGGGAGAGAGTTCAGCTTGGTTGCAGATCTCCTGTCTTAGTTTACCACAGCTCAGAGCACATGAAGGATGTATTAAGCTGTTATGGCTGGGTGCAAAGAATCTATGGATGCTGATTCTGCCAGTCCAGATATTTCTGGGGAAAAGTGTTCTTCCCTTATGAACATAACATTTTATGATTCTAGGTATGGGGTTTGTGAACTTATACCTGATAACAAAGAGTCTCATCAGTAAGCAGCCACTCTTATTCTATAAACTGAACTGTTTTTATGGTAAAAAACAAAAAAACAAACTTAGATAGCAAACATACTTCTACTTCCTCTTACTAGTTTACAAACTGGCTGAATGCATATGAAGCATAAGGATGGAGTCACAGCATCTAACATTTTTAAAATCATATTTCTATTCATTTGTTCTGTAAACCACTAGACATTTTTCAGCACCCCTTTTCACCATAGAGGGAAATGCAAATGGTGCAAACACATGTATCTAGAACAGAATAAATATCCACATTATTCATTCTTTCCTGCTTCTTTCAGAATTCACTAACTTACCTCTCCTTCCATAAGCCAGTCAGTCCCCACTGAGAAGTACCTTATTTGTCCTGAGGACTTTTCATACTATCCTTTGGGAAATGGCCACTCTTAAACCTCCTTTTTGATTCATTCATTCATTGTTCTGTCTCATGGAACCTGGGGTATGAAAGCAAGGTTATGAATTACTAATTTATTTTATAAGTAAATATTTTAAAAAGTAGAAGTAGACTTACCTGATTGAAATAAAAGTAAGGCACAAAATCCTTGTACTTCTTTGTGCCTTCATCTTCCCTACTGTCAACCTCTGGGAATTCAGTATAGGAAAGGCTGACACTTACTGCTATATATAAGTGAACACTAAGCTTTTGGTAGATCATGAAAGATCACCATAGAGCCTCTCCAATGTTCCAGAGTACAGATATTTTCACAAATGGCTACTAGAGGACTGTTAAGATGCACAGGTTAACAACTATTTGAAAAGGCAGAGAAATTCTGTTTTTTTTTTTTCCCTTCCATGAACAACACTTATGTTCAAAGAACTGTTCTTGGTGTCAGAAATGAGAGAACTAGACTGCAAAATGGTCCGAATAACAAAGAATTATGACGTAAGGAAAACTGCATCATTAAAGCAATAACATATACAGCTACAATAATATAAATGAAAATTTGTGTTGAACATGCATGTTTTATTGAAAAACAGAAATCAAAACTCTCAAAACGATGAGTAGCCTCTTCAAGCTTTATGAAAAACAATGTAACTTCTATGAATAAAATGGCAAGGAAGTCTTCAGCAAAAGTCAACATTCTACAGGCCAATTTGTGTTTTAATGCTTCCTCTCTAATGCATTCTCACTGAACAGTTAAGAATTAGAGTGTCAATCATCCTCTAATCAAGAGGATTTGAAGGTGAAAGGGAAACAGGATAAATGGCTAGTGATTCAGTGATTTATAGAAAGGAACGAATAGCTATTACTTCTATTTATCCTAACTCAAATATACAGATATGGATGTGAGGGGAACTTGTGATACCATATGACCCAAATTTGTGCCATACCCTCTTCTATGGGATTGTCAAAGCAGCTCTCATCTAGAAAGGAATAGTAAATCATTTATTCTGGAGCTAAATAAGAGTGACCATGGCCTGGGAACACAGGTTTAAACTACTCAAAATTCTGTGAACTTTTAAATTATAATGGAACAAAGAATGCCATGAATCTAGACACATTTAAAATGCATTGTGGAAACATTAAATAGACAATGGCAGTAAGGCAGTCAAGTCTCAGGTATAAACTTTGGATGCTATTTGAAAGCACTTTCTTAGTTCTTTGATTGCTAGAAAACCAGAGCTGTTTTAAGTTAATATATTCCAAAAGATTTTTACTTTTTGGAACTTTTGGTATATCTTCAACTGTTGGTGACAAAGAAATGACTATTTAGTAGTTTAAAGATAGTCCAAGATAAATTGTAATTAGGCTGTGGACTGCAACATCCCATCATCTCCACATCATTGAAGTTCTAATCAATTCCACTTTGCAGCTAAAACTTCTTTTATAGAATTCTTTTTTCATATAACTGACTAGGAAAATCACATTTTTAATCTATTTCTCCAGCCTTGGGCCAGACCTATGTATTTTGTAGCATGGTAGTATGTAGGCCCTGTCCACTTCACTTTATCCAGTTATAGTTAATATTTACTTTTCAGAATAAATATTATTTGTTAAGATTACTGTTCTGATATTTACTCTCTGAAGTCTTGGGGAGATACTCTCTGTATTTACTGCCATAGGTGCTTATATGTCTTCATTATATCCTTTAATTAAATATACCATAAGTTGCTTGCAACATACAAAGAAATAAAATATTTGACAGTGATATCTCAAGAACTTGGAATAAATAAATTATAGTACAATATCACTGGATTCTTCAACTACATATGAGATGGAATTATATCACTTCAAAGTAGTAGTTCAAAGCAGTTTGTATTAAAGAAAAGAGTGATGATGAAGACTGTAAAGTGTCATCTAGGAGACAGAGACAGATGAAGAGAGCATCACTCTTAACAGTACAACAAAAGAAGGTAAAGAACTAACCGCTGAATAAAAATAAGTTGTATTAATTAATCATAATCTCTTCCAGAAAATTCAATAGGAGGGAAGACTTTCCAGCTTCTTGTAAGAGACCTTAAGTGCTCCAATGTCAAGACAAAGCAGTCAAATGAACTACAAGAAAGAAGAAAAAGAACAATGCGTTCAAGCCCATAATTCTCTGTCTCTGTCTCTGTCTGTCTCTGTCTTTCTCTCTGTTTATGTCCCTGTGCATGAATACATGCATGCACACATGAGTGCATGAGTGAATGTGTTTGTGTGTGTGTGTGTGTGTGTGTGTGTGTGTGTCAGAGAGAGAGAGGGAGAGAGAGAGAGAGAGAGAGAGAGAGAGAGAGAGAGAGAGAGAGCAACAAAGACAGAGAGAGACAAAGAGAAAGACAGACACACAGATAGACAGACAAAGAGACAGAGAGAAATGAAAATCTAAAAATCCAGTATAAAGTGCAATTTATCCAAGGAAGGAAAGATTGAGTTAATATCTGTAATCCAATAACAATGCACCATGCTAACAAACTAAAAGGAAAAAAAATGATCGTGTGAATAGATAAAAGAAAAACATGTAACAATTGCTAATGTTTGCTTTATGTGATTCTTCTGAATATGATAATACTAGTTCTTCTGCATAAACTATGTCAATATATCACTCTGAGTTTTACTATGTGGTACTGATTGAGGGAAACTCAATGGAAGCAATGTGAATGTGAAACCTACACTACAATTAATAAAACTTTATTGTAGTGGCTGCCTCTACAGATCAGCTTCGTGGAGTCCAAAATGTAGGGAATAACCGCCACCCCCATGCAGTAGATATAACAATCCTAGTCCCCTGTAGAAATGAGATTCTTAATGCTTAAAGATTATCCAATGGACTTATATATCAGCAAATACTCAATATACAAGATGCACACACAAATAGAATTGTTATCCCAATATCTAACCTTTTGATATAAATAATTATTCAAGACTGCTAGAGACCCATACGTCTGCCTCCATCTTCCTCTTTTCCTCGTCTCCTTCTTCTTTCCTTTCTCTTTCCAACTCCCAGTTCCACCTGTCTCTTCTACTGCCCAATCATCAAGTTCCACTGCAAATACAATGAGCAGGAAAAATTCCTGCCACAGATTACATATAAAGGCCTAGAGACTCCAGAGCCTGCTCCGACGACTCCCCCAGAACCCACAGAGCAGAGTTTCTGCAGCAGCTTCTCACAGCCCAACACACTCCAGGCGCTAGCATGGGGTGAAAAAGCATTCAAAATTCTTGGGTCCTGTGTCCTGCCTCCCCAGCAGTGGCCCTAGCCCCACAGTGGGGCAGACACAGGACCCCCACTTTAACCCAACATAAGACATTCACTTCAGAAGACAAAAGAGATACCTTAAAATAAGTCAATGAAGACCTCAGCATTTGGATTCATATGTAATAATAATAATGATGTGGTAATTAAAATTATTTTAACAATAATCTTCTGAATAAATAAGAAAACATTAAGAATCAAACACTTATTGGTCAAGGATAGATCATTATCCTTAAGACTTTAATAAGCTTTAAAATGATAAAGTAGATAAAATATCAGGGCAAATTTTTTTGTTGTCATCTGGCTATGTGAAGCCTTTTTAAAGGAGTTACTGTTTGCTTGTATGCATATAAGCATTTTCTTAATAAGTAAGGTTTTGGTAAGAAACAGCTAAGAATGAGACATCAAGGGGTTTAAAGCCACACTCTCCCGTTTAATTTTTTTCTTTTATTGGATATTCTCTTTATTTACACTTCAAATGTTATCACCTTTCCAGGTTTCCTGTCCAGAAATCCCCTATCCCATGACCCCGCCTCTATGAGGGTCCTCCCCCATCCACCTACCAACTCCAACCTTCCCACTGTGGCAATCCCTAACACTGGGGCATGGAACCTCCACAGAACCAAGGTCCGCTCCTCCCGCTGATGTCCAACAAGGCCATTTTCTGCCACATACATGGCCAGAGCCAGGAGTCTCTCCATGTGTACACTTTGGTTGGTGGTCCAGTCCCCAAGAGCTTTGGGAGGTCTGGCATGTTGACACTGTTGCTCCCCCCATGGTGCTACAAAACCTCTCAGCTCCTTCAGTCCTTTCTCTAACTCCTCCATTGAGGACTTCATGCTCAGTTGGATGGTTGGCTGCAAACATCCACCTCTATATTTGTCAGGCTCTGGTAGATATGGCTCATCAGGCTCCTGCCAGCAAGCATTTCCCAGCATCTGCAATAGCTTCTCGGATTGGCGACTGTTTATGGGATCCCCAGGTGGCACAGTCTCTAGATGGCCTTTCCTTCAGTCTCTGCTCCACACTTTCTCTCCATATTTCTTCCTGTGAGTATTTTGTTCCCCCTTTTAAGAAGCACTGAAGCATCCACACTTTGGTCTTCCTTCTTCTTGAGCTTCATGTGATCTGTCAATTATATCTTGGGTATTCCGAGCTTTGGGACTAATATCCACTTATCAGTGAGTGGGTACCATTTGTGTTCTTTTGTGAGTGGGTTATCTCACTCAGGATGATATTTTCAAGTTCCATCCATTTGCCAAAGAATTTAATGAATTCATTGTTTTTAATAGTTGAGTAGTATTTCATTGTGTAAATATACCACATTTTCTGGATCCATTCCTCTGTTGAAGGACATCTGGGTTCTTTCCAGCTTCTGGCTATTATAAGTAAGGCTGCTATGAACATAGTGGAGCATGTGTCCTTGTTATATGTTGGAGTGTCTTCTGGGTATATTCCCAGGAGTGGTATAGCTATGTCTTCAGGTAATGCTATGTCCAGTTTTCTGAGGAACTCCCAGACTGATTTCCAGAGTGGTAATGGAGTAGTGTTCCTCTTTCTCCACATCCTCGCCAGCATCTGATGTTACCTGAGTTTTTTATCTTAGTCATTTTGGCTGGTGTGAAGTGGAATCTCAAAGTCTTTTTGATTTGTATTTCCCTGATGACTAAAGATGTTGAATATTTCTTTAAGTACCTCTCATCCATTCAAGTTTCTTCAGTTGAGAATTCTCTGTTTAGTTCCATACCCCATTTTTAATAGGGTTATTTGATTCTCTGGAGTTTAACTTCTTGATTTCCTGTATATTTTGAACATTAGCCCTCTATTGGATGTAGGATTGGTAAAGATCTTTTCCCAATCTCTTGGTTGTCATCTTGTCCTTTTGACAGTGTCTTTTGCCTTACAGTAGCTTTGAAGTTTTATGTGGTCCTATTTTTCGATTCTTGATCTTACAGCATAAGCCATTGGTGTTCTGTTCTGAAAATTTTCCTCTGTGACCATGTGTTCAAGGCTTTTCCAATTTTAATGATTTGTAAGTAATAGGGACATTGCACATACCCATACCCATTCAGATATTTTCTACATACTTAGTATAGTAGTAGCAATAGCTCCACATATGCACCATTTCTGATAAGTGCTTAATAAGCATAGAATCTGACTTTGAAATGGTTTTATATCTTAAAGTTTAGCAAGAAGAACACAACTTATACGAACAAATAAAATCATCTCTAACTCAGTAACTTTTATATGTATTTGGGACCTAAGGAAACAGTAACTCCAACATTTATGTGATTTACCTATAGTCTCCTGGGCTGACAAATACAAACAATACATGATTTTTTTTTTATTCTGCTTACCGCTGTCATCAGTGTCAAAAACTCTGTTATTGACAAAGTTTGGTGACTCATGCCTTTAATCCCATAACTCAGGAGGCAGATACAGATTGATCTTTGTGAGTCTGACGCTATATAGTGAGACCTTGATATCAAGGAAAAACTGTCGTTACTGTCTCTCTAGAGGTCAATAATAGTAGACTCTGCAGAAGCTAATACCTAAGCTTTCTTCAACTGACAAGTGTTGCATTTGTTCACATGCTAACTACTTCACAAGTTAGATTTTTCTTGTCTTTTTAAGTTAGTGCTTAAAACTAAAAAAAGAATGCTGTTCAAATATATCAACTAGATAAACTACATAAAGAAACTGGTGAAATGTCTAGACAAATACAAATAACCTTTATCACTTAAAGTAATTAAGAAGCAAAAGAGTCTCTGACTCAGGTAAAGAGAGTATATAGAAACAGGAATCCAGATTATGATGTACTCACTGTGGGTAACAGCATTTACCTCACCTATTCCACTGCCTATGACTTCTGTTATAATAATTAAATTTTTCCTAGTTAAATATAGCAATTCTGATCTCAATGCCTCTCTTAACATCCAGAAAATTTTGTCATAATGATTTTGCCAAAGAATTATACACCTGTGAACTTTGGCTGATGCTTGCTGTAAAGGAGGTTTCTAAGAATGTTTTGATAACATGACACTTGGCTTACTTCTAGCCAATGGACTACTTTCATCTGAAAAATTATCACGCAAATAAAAAATGTACATTGAAATCCTAGATAGGTGCTGATTAAGAAACATGCATCTGGAGGAATAAAAGGAAGATTTTCAATTACTACCTGCTTATTTTTGTAGATTTCTAATTCTATGTTATTACTAGTAGGGAGTCTCCTGGTAGAAAATGCATATACATTTCTCTGGGTGATTAAAAGGACAAATTGATTAAAGAAATAAGTCAGTGTAATTGAAAACACTACCAACTGAACTACTAACATAAATGTAAGGAGGAAATAGACTTACAATAGGCAAAATGTAGTTTTGGATGATTGTGTCTTATATGAATTATGTTTCTATGAGGTATAGGGGTATTTTCCTTCAATAAAAATCCTTCAGAATATTATCTATTATTCAATGTAAGTATTATTTTTATTATTAACTTTATTAGTAGTATATTTTCTTAACTGAAAACAGGATATACCCAAAGCAATTTTCTGAATTATGATTTAAATACAGAACAATTTATTTCTCAATTTCATCAAAACAAATATATGACAAAGTACCAATAAAAAGTGTAACAAACATACTTGTGACACTGACAGCAATAACAGAGAGACCAAAAGTCCCTTATCAGAAATCTACTCATTTGTAATTTAACTATCTCCTAATCATGTCTATCATTCTTAGGTCAGTCAATTTGTTTTGAGTTGAATGGGTAAAATCCAAATTCACAATAGAAGCAAAGATTCTGTCCTGTCCTTCAAAAGATTATCCTGTAATTCTTTTTTTGAACATCTTCACATCCTTAAACTCAACCAACCACAAAAGACAATTTTTGGTGTGGAACACTAGATGTATTAGACTTTCAGGTAGTAGACAATATATACTCAATAATTATCAGAGTTACTTTAAATATGAGCTGTCAAAACCAATTAAGATCAATTTAACTTGGTTTTTCAACAAGTCAAATATTCTTCATTATTGTTATCCATTTTGACCTAAGAACATTTGCTGTTCTTCTGAGTAAACAGATTTAGAAGAGCTTGATGTAAAAAAGTTATTTTAATGTGGGGTTTTGATTCTTACAAAGATGCTCAGATTCTTTGAAATTCATATTTTCTTTTTTAGTACATTCAATGATAAACATTTGCCATCAATATTTTTAGATCAGTTTAATGCTGGAATTGGGAAAGCATATGTATAATTCTAAAAATAAAGTTTAAATTTCTTTTCAGTTTTGCCAATCCTGTTTTCCCTCTCTCTGTAAAGCATATTCAAATGTATATCACTGCTTCTTCATTTACTACAATTGGCAAAAATCAAATTAATAAAGATTTCCATCCCCAAATCTGTTGTCTCTGTTACTTAATCTTTCACACATGATATGGGTGGGCTTCCATATCAATGTCTTTTCTGAGGACCAGACTTATGTCAATTGGTTTGCTGCGATGAATAGTAATTTGATACAGCAGAAAAGAAATGACTTTCAGTTAACCAAGAATATCTGATTGCATGACAAAAGACATATATAGTGATGAGCAAAGAGATCATCAAAAGTGATTCAGAAGTAAATTTATGAACCTAGCAGAAGCACATATTAAACAGAAACTGAACTATGGTATCAAAGGTTGAATAGTGTTTGTGTTCATTGCTAGGAATACTTTGAGAAGCTCTGTTTGCACAGGAGGAATTCACAAAAATATTAGAATTATTCTTAGTTAATTATCTTTATCAGCATTTCTAAGCCAGTTGTGATTGCACATTTCTATTGTCACTGTGTTTTGGACAGGCTGAAGTAGGATAACCTTGGGCCAAAAGTTATGTAACATAGGGATATCTCAACTCACAAAAAGAAATATAAATGCATATGTATATAAATAAATATTGATACATAAATACCCACAAATATAAATATATGTTAGGCTTCGTGATCTTTTGTGTCATAAGATATTTTAATGTAAAACAACACCAGTGAAACCTTATCTCTGTTATGGTGAAATAGCTAAGTTGGTAAGGTTCTTCCTAGAAACCTGAATTTGAATTCTCAAAATCCATGTTAAAAACAGACCTAGACATAAACATGCATAGTCCCAGAGTAAGTGTACCAGGAAATGGGAAGCAAAGACAGGAGACTCTTCAGAAGCTCTAGGCTAGCTGGCCTGTAGTATTCAGCAGTACACAATTAAAAAAATGTCTGAAACAAGGTTAAGACACATAAATATCCCTAGTTTCTTGAAATTCAAATGAACCAAATGCCAGCATACTACCAACAAAGGCAAAAATAAAACTTCAGCAATAAACTGAAAAGAAATGTGAAAAATATCATACTAAGAAAATTAAAAACATCAACGTCGTGAAAAATACTATAATTTTTCAGCCCATAACTATCCTATATGTAATTCAACTATCTAAATGTATTTTGATATTTTAAATTTATTTTAATACTTGAGAATTTCATTTGTTTACTCTCCTGCATTTCCTACCCTATCTCTACCATTTTCCATCATAACTTCATGTTTTATTTTTCTTTAGTCCACTAAGTGCTCTTTATATGCACAAGAGTATGGAGGCATCTACTAAAAGCATGGGCAGCCACTCATCAGTACAGCATCCATTAAGGAAACTGAATTTTCTGATCCCAACAGCAATCAATTGCTAAAGATGAGAATTCAAGAGCACCTTTGCCATCTATCCTCGGTTTTAGGTTGCCAGATTTACTGGAAATTTAGTTCATGTAATCATGGCCACAGTGAGTTCATGTCTGCAATAGCCCTGCCGTGTGCACCAAATACTGTTTTGTTGAAGACATGTAGTATCTCTGGTTCTTATAAGCTGTCCACCCCTCTTCTGTGAGGATTTCTGAGGCCTAGAAGAGGAGGTGTGATACAGTTGCACTATTTAAAGCCCAGTATTCTACAATCTCTTATGCTCTGCACATTGATCAGTTATAGATCTCTGTGGTAATTGCCATCTATTATAAAAAGAAGTTTCTCTGATGAGGCTTGAGGAATGCACTCTGGGTACAAAGGTACAAACTTCAGATCTGGTATTCAAATAAGATATAGTAAGTCATTTATGCCTCTGTAAAGAAAACTAAGAAATAGTTATAACTTTATAGGTCATATAATATATTCATGGAGAATGTAAACATATCAATGTACCTATGTTTCGGTACCTGTACAGTTCTTATTTTTTTCTGAAATATAATCATAATTTTTACTCTCTACAATTTTAACAGAATCACTTATTAAGATATGCTTAGCACACACAGGCTGACTCTTGCTTATTCCTTCCAACTTTCCATAAGTTCTCCTATAAGCCAATTTGAATGACTTTTCCATATTATTTCAGTTACAGACTCAATACCATAGCCCCTTTCAACTTTGTTTTAGTCAATTTTCTATGACTGTGATAAAATACCTGAGGTGAATTTAAAAAAAAAAAAAGGAAGTTTTACTTTTGGCTGAGTTTGAGTTTTTCTTCAAATAGCAATTTGCTTTGTTGCTTGGGGCTGAGACTACCAGAGTACATGATGGCAGGGCCTCATAAAAAGGAAGGAATACCTCATTGACAGATTTAAAAGACAGAGAAGGGACCAAGTCTTACTAATCACTTCAAGGGTATTTCCACAGTGACCTAAATTCCTACCATAGAAGTCCTTCATATGATTCCACAGCCTCCATGTCATATCACGTCGTGGGGATCAAACTTTTAAAATATGGGCCTTTGAGAAACACTTGCCCAATGTAAATCAACAGGAAGAACATGGGAGTTTCATCTGTGAAGTGGAGCCAACCAAAAAACTCCAAGTATAAACTTTCACTGGGATCCAGTTTGGAATCATTTTGGAAACTTTTGCATATATAATTGCCTGAATTCACAAAAACATAGGACATTAGGAGTTCTCCATTGACCTTACCTCACAATAGAAAATTCTTTGCAATCTCTGACTAAGGGATATTTGTCAAATTGGTTGGCATACTCTCTTCCAATATGTTCAGTTGTACCATGTCTCCATGTTTAACAGGATTTCTTTTTTACAGTGTTGTTTCATCACTTTCCTTTAGAAATATACTTCAAAATACAGCAAATTGTTTAATAATTTGATTCTTCTTCTTGGAGTAGACTAGTATTGGCACCTCTTTTTTCTGATCATCTTAAACATCACTTTAGGAATAACAATTTCCAGTTGATGGATTTCTCTACTTAAATATATTACTACATCCAAACTATCAAGAACTACATTATATTTTGGTTAGCATCTACTAAATAAACATACTATTGTGAAAAGCATTTTATAGACATGTTCTCATTTAAAATTTCCATCAATCTGAGATTATTGCTATAATTAGACATAAGTAAAGAACAAATGATTAAAATTAACAAAATCATAAAATATTTGAGGTCTTTGTATATTCAGGATAGTAGTTATCTGCTGAACGTATAACTGGCAAACATCCTCTTCTACTTTGGGGCTTGGTCTTCATTTGACTGCTTTCTCTTCACAGCACAGATATATTGTAGTTTAATGAGGTCTTCATGTCTTAGCTATTACTGCATTCTGGAGTTATTAACATTGACTTCTTCCTGGTTTCCTAATCTTTAGTAACCATAAAATTTCCTAACTTGTTTCCTGTGGAGATATTGAAAGTTCGTCATTTTGCCGCAATAAGTAAGTGAACAATGGAGAAGTTCTACAAGGCCACTGCATGAGAGAATAAACCTACCCATGAATTTTAGGGAGGGACTTGACTTTGTCATCACCTAGAGACATGAATGTGAATGAGTGATAAAAGAACACACTGTTTCCTTGAGAGGAGCCAAAGGCAAAATCCATCTCCTTTAAAAAATGTGGTGCAAATCTGGTAAGTGAGAAGTAAGTGTACCAGGTAAAATTATAGCTGGAGTCAAGTATTTGTTAACTAGTTATGTTTTATTGTCACCACTGCTAGTTATCAGTAGATATTGACTGTGGTTAAGAGCGATTGGCTTAAATTATTGTTTGACTGGATTGGTATTTAATCTAAACACTTTATAGTTAGCAGTTGTGATTGATAACCAGTTGTGACTATCTGATAAGCAAATGTAATGTTGTGTGTGTGTGTGTGTGTGTGTGTGTGTGTGTGTGTGTTTCAGGCATGGTTTGCCTGTTTAGTTGTTGCTGTCATTGAGATTCCAGAATACTGGGATTGCAGGCACATTTTACCATATCCTACTATGACCAAATAGGTTTCTTTGGTTTGTTTATTTGTTTTGAAACAGGGGGCATCACTAAGCAGCTCAGGCTGCCCTTAAACTTCCATTTACTTCATTCTTCCCAATGAATGCTAATATTACAGGTTATACTAACCTTAGCTGTATACTGGAACAAAGAGCTTCGATTTCTCTAGTGGAATGCAGAAGAAACAGAATGTACAAAGGCTCTTAGACAGGAATAATCAGGTTATATTGAAGCTATTTCATGATAGAGAGAAAATATAAAGTATTAGAGTTTCCTCACAGAGAGAACATGCAATGATTTTTTAATGAGAGTTGAAAAATTTTTCACACATGGTAGCAAGTGTGATGTAAATGTTAGTGATATTTACTTTGGAGTGGAGAGAAGGAGGAGAATGACAAAAAGAGAAGGAAGAATAAAAGTAAGAAGAATGAAAGAGAAGGAGTGAAAGAAAAGGAAAGACAAGGGGGCAAATGATAATAATGAGAACGAGGGACCATAAGTAACCTAGAGTCATTAAAGTGAAGGCATCTGGGACACTGCATCCATGCTGCATGTATCTCAGGGCACCTATGAATATGGCCCAACACATCCACAGACCACAATATTACATAACAACATTAAAAGGTTGGAAAACATTTACACAGCAGTTTCCTCCAAATTGAAATATTTCTTCTGGAAAGGAGGAGGAGACTGAGAATGTTGAGGTAAACACCTGTCAGGTGTCTGGGAAAGTTCAAATCCACGTGGTTCACCAGAACCCCCTCTTCAGGGTTATAGAAACAGTTAACAATTGCTGAGGCATGAGTCTCTGACTAAATGAGCAGTGTTGAGGTACTTCTTAGATATTGCTTGAAGATTGTGTGGAGAGCTCCAAAGATATGGTTTTTGGAAGCCACCTCACCATGTTGGGGTAGGCTGCATTTGTGTCTCCACTGTTCATGTAAGTAACTCATATCTGTGACTCAAGTTACAAAACATTGTTTCAACAATATGACCTTTGATTCAGTAGTTAATTTGATCTGTTTGGGGCATCCTTTTTTGATCTAGGGAAAAGTTCACACACAAAACCATCCCTGAAAACTAAGAACTAAAAGAGACATACCTAAGGTGGAGTCTTATTAGGGAGAATCTTGAAATGCCCAAATGGTTATTGAGTTTGTCAATATTGGAAATAGGAAGAATTATTTTTTCCATTTATTTATTTATTTAAATCAAATCGTAATTTTTACTTATTCACACAGGGGTTATAAACACAAAAAGGCAGGACGTGGGGAAGGGGATGATACCAGAGCATAGGTGTTCAAGAAGCAAATGTGAGGAACCATTTTTAGATCATGGAGTGTTACTCTTGGATCTTAAGTTTAATGTGGTCTGTTATAGATTGATCACTGGTTTGAGATCTAAATGTATCCAGAAGGAAATCCCCAATGGCATCATTACGTTATTTCTATTCATTTGATCTGTACTGACACACTCATATTTATTGTTTTCTTTAAAGTTAAAAATTTGTAAAGTATCATAGTTTGTAATTTTTGAAATTATAGAGCTGTTGTTGAAATGCACAAAAGTATTTTCATAATGCACACAGAAACATGAACCACAAGCAAAATAGAGCATGAAGGACCAAATGTGAACCTTAAAACAAAGGGTTCAAACACTGGCCATATATCTTTCTGTGACAACTTCTGTCATCAATTTTAAATAACCAAGTTCAGAGCTGCCAGTGTTTAAAGTTTAAATATCAGAAATAATGAAGGTCAAGCTGGTATTAGCATGTAATATATGGTTATGCAAATTTAGTCTTTGTTCAAATATCACTTTCTTTCAAAGCAACAAGCAAAGTGTCAGTTCTTTGCATTCATACATCAGATACAAGAACATGTGTGGAGTGACCAGCAGGGAACCAAGGGTTACAGGCTATGAGAACTTAGTCACTGAGTCAAAGAATCTAATAATGGATTATGAAGTTTACCTCCAGTCCTCAGCATAGTGTAATAGAGGTAAAAATATATTTCAGTTCATAAAATAACAATAACAGTGACTAGTAATACTTGACAAGACACATAGTACACTTTATATAGTTGATATTTTTTATAACATAACTTACAAGGAACTCAGGAAGCAATTTTAGACTAGTATTTCTGCAGCAAATTGTCTTGAAATAATGTGCCATAAAATAAAACATACCAATTTCTTATCTCACAAGATTGAAATCGATGATATAGGGTTAAGGGAACAGCATCAAGAGAGCTGCACTCCTTTCTAAAGGCTGTAAGGAGTTACCCATTCTTTGCCCTTTCCAGATGCTAAAGACCTCCTACAATTCTAGCTTGTGGACCTCCTTCTCCATTTTCAATGCCAGCAATGGTGAGCTGATTCTTTCTCAGTAAGGACATAGATTTGATCCTCTGTATGACCAGAATCAGGAAGGCTACCTTGCCTTCAATGAACTGTGACACCTACCTAGATATTTCAGTCTCATACTCTTACTTCTTAAGTTCCTTTACTAAATCATACTTACAATGTCCTTTCTGTCATATTAAATGCTATATTCATAGGCCTTGCTGATTAAAGAGTTGATATATGGGAAACTATTAGTTCAACAGATGAAAATTTGTTTTTGAAATTGTTATAGTAACTTATCCAAACTTAAATATCTAGGCTAGTGCTTTAATCTGCTCTGGCTCCTACACATAGCACAGTGTTAAGCAAATAGTAATAGTAGAGATATAATGAAGAATCATAAACTTGGATGTTCACTCTCTTTTGTTACTGGCTCTCAATTCTCTTTGATACTAGTAAAAATTTTTAAATGACTTTCCAGCAGAATTATTTCTGCCTCAACATGATACCTCAATGTGAATTCAATTCTAGCCTTACCTTGAGGATATAGGTAAGTTCACAATTATTCCTTGAAGATGCTTTGAATTCCACAAAAACCTGTCTGTTTAAGATATTCAAAATTCGATTGAAGCTCGACAAATAGCTAAAACACACACATTTACACAAGTCAGCTCTAATTCTGAGACTCCAAATGTACTTAAGTAACCTTCTGTGCTTTTCGGGCTTCAACATTATTTTAAGCTCTTTGGTAGAAAATTGAAACAGAAAACAGAATTCTGGAAAATACTTGCTTAATGCAATATTAATATATCATATATATAAGATATATATATATATATATATATATTCTTCACATGTATCTTCCTATTTAGTATTCATTGGGGGTCCCTTTGCTAAGCCAAATGTAAACTCTTGGATGTCTTCTGCATAAAAGCTGCAATTAGAATATTTATGTATTTTAGAGCAATAAAGGAATAACTGAGCATCCATAACTGAAAAGCACAATATTTGCATAATGAAGACTTGTCTTTCAGTCCCTGGGCAGCTTTCTTTGCATCTTGACAGTTGCATTCCCTGGGGTCAGTCATCATTATAAATTTAAAGTGACTTTTACAGGAACTCAATTAAGACCAAATTCAGAAGAAGTTAGTGCACATGTAATTCATGCATTTACTTGGCTACATGAGGAGCATAACAATGACTAGTGATGTGTAACTTCAAAAGAATCAGCACTACATACTTGTTAGCTGTTCAAGTAGCTGAACAAATGTAAGCAGAAATTAATCATGAACTATTTATCTGAAGAATGCACTCTGAGAATCCTTTAGTACTTTAGGGTAGGAATTAATTGTACAGATTCATAGGTGAAAAAAATATTTTAATTGTATAACTGAGTACAAATACATAGATGCAGTAAATGTCTACTTGACTCTGAGAACTGGGAAAGAAAATATAAAACTGAAATGTATTTGGTGTAGACTATCTGCATTAAGAAAATGCAGACATCAGGGAGGAAGAATGGGATGAGGAACTGTGGGAAGGTGTACCAGGAGGGAGCTAACTACTGAACTGTAAAAAATAAAAGTAATTAAATAAATAAACGAATAAATAAATAAAGTTAAAATTTAAACAATAAAGAAAATGCAATGTCAAAGTAAGCATATTAAACATTACATTTTCTCATTGGTTCTTGTTATAGTTTCAGTAAATTATTTATTGGGAAAAAAACTAGTAGATAAATTCTGGGGTTGTTCTTGAATCATTTTCATTGTCAAAGAAGTCAAGATCTAAATCTTGTTCGTTACCTTTCTTTGGCATGTTTTTGGAATTGGAAATACTGCATTTAGAAGCCCCTCCTTTAGTTTACCATTCCCCCTTAAAACTTCTCGAAGAAAACATAAAATTATGGAAATTCATCAGTGTTGATATCTTTATTAATAAGAGTAGGAGAAGAGATTTAAACAATTAATTGACTAAGTGATTGACTAAAATCAGGTGTGTAAACTTTAGCTAACCAGTTTTGATTTAACTCCACCCTAAATCCTTTTTGAATAATCTAAAAGTCCTGATATCTTAAAAACAACCCTCTTATAAAACATTAACTCTTAAATAATTTTTGATATGCATCTCATTACACATTTTAATCTAATTAGCTGCATAAAGGACGAAGAACTGTGTGCAAGATAGCTGTTGGACAAAATTTCCTTTTGAACATAAAAGCAGGAATATCAAGAGGGTTTTTCCCAACATTAATAACATATTGCTTCTGCTTTTTATCTTACTGTGCTGATGGAATAAATTGAAGCTAGAGAGGTTAAGATAAAAGTGTCTGATTCTTGGAAAACCTAACTCATAAATGGCCAGTTGCAGTGTCACCAGTGCTGCTATGTAGTACTTTGCTTCCTAAAGTCTGACAAAGGGAAATGCAGTGGACAAAAATGTGCCCTGCATAAATATGTGAATGCTGGTTGTTCCAGAATGGTTTTCTCAGACATACTGGAGTAAAATGAAAACCTTTCTTATGGTTTATGAACTACATTCATGAAGATTTCAAAGTCACAATTAGTATGTGAAGTAATTTGCTTACAAAAATGACCACAGCATTTTAACATACACACTTCAATTTTTCAGTATTTAGGCTGAGATCTTATCACTTTTTAAAAATATTGATGACTTGAATACAGAATTTTTCTTCTACTTTTCCAGTTTTTATGATACTATCTTCCCTTTTATTTGCTTTTTGAAAAAAAATTTATTGGTTATTTATTTATTTACATTTCAAATGTTATTCCCCTTCCTGTTTTCCTCTCTGAAAACTCCCCATCCCACCCTACCTTCCCCCTGACTCCACTGCATGTTTTTAACCTAATGAAAAATTCCATTTGAAAAATAGTTTGCTTTTCTCTCCGTAATTTAGCAGGGGAGGCAATGCTGCAACTAGAAATCTTTTGCCATCAAGTGAAACATCTTGTGTCAGGAATGAGTTGTATCTTGTTGCATCATTGGCCAAAAGGATCTTATGGAAACCCTTCAACATCACATACTAGAGCCAAGGAGATTGATTGCTCTCTACCAATAATGTTTAGGCCTTACTATTGAAAAAGTAAAGCAGTTCAATATAGCATTGAAGGCAGAAAAGTTGATTTGGTATATAACTAGAGCCTTTCCACCTACTGATTGGTGCTCATGGTAGTGAAATGTACTCTGCATGTACTGGAGGAGAAAGCTAAGCACCAACCTTGGTACAAAACCTGTGATCTACAATGATGATCTATTTATATGATATGCTGTTGCACTGGTGGTACAGATATTGTAGGATTAACTAATGACCACTATCTGATTGGACTCAAGGACCACTTCATGTGATAGAACCCATGCCTGATACTGGCCAGGCAGCCAAGAACTAGAGACTGGATAGGACATGGTCCTGGAGGAAAATCAAACACTATTTTTCTTCTAAAGAATGTAGCAATAAAAGGACACCTAATGACGTTCTGATATATCCATAAATCCCTGCCTTACTCAGCCATTATCAGAGATGCTTGCTCTTATAAGTAGATGAAAAATAACAGAAACTCTCAATGTGCAGAGAATGCGAGATTTTGGAACCCTCAGTCCTAAATGGGATGTCATTCACCAACACCCTCCCCTGGGTCTTATAGAACTATTTTGAAGATGAGGCTAAAAGTTTGTAAGAGCCAGAGGTCATGGGGATGACACCAAGGAAACAGCATCTTCCAGACACAACAGTTATGAGGCACATGTGAACTCACAGACACCTCAGCATGCACCAGGCCTGTACAGGTTCAAACTAATGGGGGCCCAATACTGGGAGAAGGAAGTGGATACAGGCTACCATCCCTAACCAAGATGCTATCTTCAAACTACATGCAATTGCAAAGGCAAAATTAGTTTTCTCCAATTGAGTCTCACTGGTTATGTTAACTGTACTTAATAGACACCATGTCCAGCAGTAGATGGCCAACAAAAAATGGACTAAATGGAATTTTTTTAGGCTTTCTATCTCATGTTGCATTATTTCAGCACTTTTTATTGTCTTACTGATCGTTCATTTGTATATCATGGTTTCTGATTCTCTCTCTATTTGTATGGTGTGTGCATATACATGTGTATATGTGTGAGCGTGTGTGTGTGTTGTGCTTATAATTTCCTTGTTTGATTGCCTGCCAGCTTGCTTGTGTGTGTGTGTGTGTGTGTGTGTCTGTGTGTGTGTGTGTGTGTGTGTGTGTGAGAGAGAAGAGAGAGAGAGAGAGAGAGAGAGAGAGAGAGAGAGGAGATGGAAGAACCTTGGAGTCTTAGTAGTACAGTGGTACAGTGGAAGAGTACTTCATCTTGCTTTGGATGAACAGGAGGTTGTTTCTAAGTAAATTGAAGTAAATAAGCTTATTTATTGTCTTATAAATGTAACGTATTCATTGAAAATTTCTAGTTACATATAACCTTCCTTTAGGAAATAGTTAAAAGAATTTGACTACACACTATAGACACACACACACAAACACACACTGGTAAATCATCCTATCAATAAATTAGCCAACAAAGTAAGACTGTTATCAAAAGAAAAATAGATAATAAATATTTTTAATATTGTAATAAATATTGTTAATTTTTTTTACCATCATCAAAATGGAAATTAAAGGTGATTTGTAATGCCATCTTACTCCAGTTAGAATTGTTACCAACAAGTAAAGAAATGACAATAATATTAATGAAAATGTGGAAAAATAGAGATCCTTTCCAGTGCTGTTTCAGAATATCAACTGCTATTGTAGCTATAGTAGCTATGAAAATCCATACAGAAGTTCATTAAAACAAGGTTCAGGACAAAAAGTAGAATACAATCTCGCTATGTCATAGTTGCATATATTTCTAAAGAATGCCAAATCAACATACCAAAGAGATATCTTCATATCCATGTTGATTGTTCCATGCTTATTCACAGTAAGTAATTAATGGAAGAAACTCTACATATGTATTAACAAATAAATGAAAATGTATTACAAATATATATTGGAATTTTGTTCTTTCCTAAAGAAAAGAGAATTTGTTACATTTTTTTGAAAATGATTAGAATTAGAGATTTAGCATTTTATATCTCATAAAAGAGGTCTAGATATAAATGTACACACATGAATATGTATGTATGTATCTATATTACATACAACAAGACTGAGTAGGGATGGACAAATAAGAAGAAAGAAGGGAAATGAGAACTAATGTCGTGAGTTATATTACCATTGTAATTTACCTCCAAATGTAAACAGCTTCAAATCAGTGATCAGATATATATGTTGATATGCTTCTTGTGTGGATATTTTTATACTATTGATTCCACCATAATTTACTATAATCAACATAATTTTGTTATGTTAACTAATGTATCATTATCAATGTACTTACTGATAAGCTGATCCATGTGACCTGCTAGTTAGAATTCATAAAGCAACTTGCATTTCTCAAGTATTTCTTTTATCTTTATAAGACTTTCCTTTGACCCATGCATTAAGAGGCCCCTAATTTACTAAACAAAACAACTTATCAGAAACTAAACAAAAACTTATCAGAATTTCCTGGTTAATTTTTTTCCCTAAAGGCTCAAAATTACAATACTCCAGAAATCATTATTCTATTTGCTTTTATATGTTATACTCAAAATGTATATGATGCCAGATTTATACATTTAACTCTCCTTTATATCCATTGCCTTACAAATTTGTCATATTTTGATGTGTATTCTGAACTCCATAAGTGACTGATCATTTGACATTTCTTTTTGACTGCAACTGAATTATCATTTTTTTTACATAACTGGTTCATCATGTGAGCAAATGTTAAGTCCCCAGATATTCATGACAAACATATCACTAGCCTTCATTACTCTCTTTCTCCTCATAATCTGTACATTAGCAAACCTAATTGGATACAATATAAAAATACATATCAAAGTATGCACTGTTACCAAGATTAGAAGGTAATCCAAAGTTTTTCAGCCTCATAAGTAGTTCTACTTATACCTGACATTGCAGTGACAACTATCTTTTCCTAGAATTTTTGCAATATTTTAAACCAGAAATTGTCACTCTTAATTTACCTTTGCAAGCAAACCATTAAAGGATTGTCAGCTTTAAGGGTAGCACTTTATTCTTATTAATATATATATATATATATATGTGTGTGTGGTGTGTGTGTGTGTGTTCTGATCATGTATTTACTCTACCCTAGCTCCTCCCAGATCCTTTCTACCTCCAACCCACATTTGCAGTGAATTCCCATGAGGCAATAAAATCCAAGGCCATTTAAAATAGGGATACAAAGAAATAAATAAAGGGCCTTGGTAAACTTGAGACTAAGTGTGTGGTCATAAGGCAATACAAGGTTCATGTGTTTAACTGTGAAGAACTAAATGAGCAATAAAGAAGCACTAAGTTCCATGCACATAGACATTGTAACTCCCCTCAATTCAGTTTCTTCTTTCTCATGACCTTCATGACTACTTCTCACTATGTGGATTTTCTGTAGTGTTTTAGATTTAGGTTTTCCTAATGGCCCATTCTCTCCCTCTTTACCTATTTTATTTCCTAATAATAGTAAGTATATTGGAGATGCCTTTCTCTGTTTTGAAAGTCACTTTTCTTTATATGGCAAGCCAAATCATAGTTTACCCATCGTTCATCACGTTATCTTTGACATGATTATTGTGCAACAGGATACACAGATATGACAGATGACAGATAAAGACACCATGGCTACCTTGAATTACGGTATGTTTATTAAAAGTTGAGCTGAAGTAGCTTCAGAGCAAGGTACTTAATGAGTGGTTTAGTAAAATAGTAGGAAAGAGGTAAATAGTCTACTCAAGTCATCAAAAACTTCCTAGTTTAGATAGACAACCATCTCCATTAAACAAAATTATCTTTAAATGGCACATGCATAAACAAAAATATTTTATTTGTAAATCTATTACTTGATTAGGCTAAAATATATTGAATAAACTTAAACATAACAATAGGTAGTTTTTGATGCATCCCCTGGGGATTAAAATGTACCTTGTTTCCTTCCTCCATTAATTCATCAAATATTTATAAATCTTTTCATCAGTGGTACACAAGCTATTGTAAAATTAATTAGTCTGCCTTTCAGACCAATAA
This sequence comes from Mastomys natalensis, assembly GCA_021653895.1. Lineage (NCBI taxonomy): Eukaryota > Metazoa > Chordata > Mammalia > Rodentia > Muridae > Mastomys > Mastomys natalensis. Next base: position 52,228 of record JAJTUV010003064.1, on the reverse strand, counting down.
ATCATTTCCTTTCTTTACTTCAAATAACCATAACTACCCTTTGATTCATTAAAGAGACTCTTCAATACTATAGCATTTTCTCGTGTTATTTCACTTATATATAGCGTAAAGGACATCACACTTCACAGAAAATTTAAAAGATTAATTAAATCAAGAGATATTGCTTTGTAAATGAAAGTGGTTTTTAAATGCTAAAGTACTAGATAAATGTTCTACAGTTTTAGGAATTATGCTCTGTATAATATTGTTCCAGGAACAGAAGTTCATAAAATTATAAAAGGTCTTTTGAAGTGACACAGTTAACAGCTTGATAACCTGAGACACCCAAGAAAATATTAGCCTAGGACCAAGCATATGGCATCCAACAGGAAAACTTTAAAAAAGTAGTATCAAGTATTAAATCAAGATTTAACTTGACAGATAGGATATAACAATGAACCCTATCTTCATGTAAACCCCGATGTTCTTAATATGAATGATGTTATAATTCTGTACTATACTGCTTGGTCTTGAATTATAGTTCTAGAACCTTTAAAGAAATTTGGAGGTAAAGCAAACAACAGAGATCTGAGGAACTAAGTAATATGAAGGTGGAAAGGCCATGAAAAGAAAATATTTCTTCATGGCTATTCTTTGGGAAGGACTAGAGAAAATAGATTATAGAATAAGAGAAGAGCATGGGATATTCATTTATTTATTGCTTATTATTTCCTTATTTATTTTACTAAATGTAATGGGTTGACTTTTAAATACTCTCAATATGTTTGAATACATTCAAGTCCTGCACCATAATATCTACAAGTGTTCCTTATTTGAAAAAGAGTATTTTTATAAATCAGCTCATTAAAATGATATTGATATTGATAATGATAAATAATATTAATCCAATATGCAAAATGTTCTTACTTAAACAGAAATTTTTGAATGTGACACAGAGAGTCACACAAAGTGATCAAATAATATGAATATGAAGGCAAAGATAAATTGATGTTTCTGGAAACCTAATAATGTCAATGATTGCTAGAAAACTAATAAAAGCTAAGGAAGAGGTATATATACATTCTCCTTCATAGTCCTTTGAAACAACCAAATCTACCAAGATCTTGATTTCAGAATTCTAGACTATAAATTTGAAACAATGCCTTGTATCTTGTTTTAAGTTACCCAATTATAGTATTATATGATGGCTTCCTTAAGGAAGCATATGCTAAGTATAAGGAAATTTCCAATTAAATTCATGTGCACACATTATATTTTTCACAAACTGGCTATGGGAAGTGAGCAAACATTCTGTATAAAGTAAAACTTTAGCTTTTATAGTCATAAATTATTTAAACTCAATCATGATTACACAGGTCTGTTTGTCATTCTAGGGACAAAATAACTTATATACAAAATTAATTAATTAGAATGATCAAATTCCAATAAAATTATTTATGACTATTGGGTCTTTAATTATTTTATTTTATTTATTACTTTTATTTATTTACAGTCCAGTCGTTACCCCCCTTATTCCACCCTCCCACAGTTCCTCGCTTCATTCCTCCTCAGCCCCTGTCTCCAAGAGGTTGCCTCACCCCCAACCCCTTTCATCCCCACACTTTCCCAGGCCTCCCCACTCCCTGAGACCTTATGTATCTCAGGATTAAGCTCATCTTCTCCCACTGAGGCCAGATCAGGCAGTCCTATGCTGTATATGTGTCAGGGACCTCGGATGAGTTAGTGTATGCTGCTTGGTTGGTGGCTCATGGTCTGAGAGATCTCAGGAGTTCAGATTAGTTGAGACTGCTATTCTTCCTATGTGGCTGCCGTCCTCCTCAGTTTCTTCCAGCCTTTCCCTGATTCAAACACAGCGGTCCCCAACTTCAGCCCATTGGTTGGGTATAGGTATCTGCATCTGTCTGAGTAAGCTGTTTGTTGGGCCTCTCAGAGGACAGCCATGCTAGGTTTCTGTCTGCAAGCATACTATGGCACCAGTAACAGTGTCAGGACTTGAGGCCTCTCCTTGAGCTAGATCTTAATTTGAGCCTGTCACTGGACCTCATTTTCCTAAATCTCTTCTCCATTTTTGTCCCTGAAGTTCTTTAGACAGGAACAATACTGGGTCAGAGTTTCTTGACTGTGGCATGGCAACCTCATCCCTCCACTTGATGCCCTGTCTTTCTACTGGAGGTGTACTCTACAAGTTCCCTCTCCCTACTGTAGCCCATTTCATCTATGGTCCCTCCCTTTGTGTCCTGAGAGTCTCTTACCTCCCAGGTCTCTAGTATATTCTAGAGGGTCTGTGGCCCCACCTCCTACCTCCTAAGGTTGCCTGTTTCCATTCTTTCTGTTGGCCCCCAGGGCTTCACTCCTGTCCCCTCCAATACCTGATCATGTCCCCCTTTTCCTCTCATCCTCCTCTCTCCTACCAGATTCTCCTCCCTATCCTTCCCAAGTGGGATTGAAGCTTCCCACTTGGGCTTTTTGGCTTGTTAACCTTGAGTTCTGTGGGTTGTATCCTGGTAATCTGTACATTTTTGGCTAATATCTATCTATTAGTGAGTACGTACCATGCAAGTCTTTTTGGGTCTGAGCTACCTCAATAACCCCACATCTGATAGAGGGCTAATATCTAAAATAATAAATAATAAAAATATAAATATATAATATAAATAAATATATAAATATATATAAATAAATATATAAAGATATCATAATAAATAATAAAGAACTCAAGAATCTAACCTCTAAAAAACATAAAAACCCAATCAAAAATGGGGTATAGAGCTAAACAGAGAATTCACAACAGAGGAATTTTGAATGGTTGAGAAGCACTTAAAGAAATGATCAAAGCCCTTAGTGATCAGGGAAATGCAAATCAAAACAACCCTGAAATTCTACCTTATACCAATCAGATTATCTAAGATGAAAAACTCAGGTGACAGCACATGTTGGCAAGGATGTGGAGAAAGAGGAACACTCCTCCATTGCTGGTAGAATTGCAAACTGGTACAACCACTCTAGAAATCAATCTGGAGCTTCCTCAGAAAATTGGAAAATAGTTCTACCTGAAGACTCAGCTATATCTCTCTTGAGAATCTACCCAGAATATACTCCACCATACAACAGGGGCACATGCTCTACTATATTTCGTAGGAACCTTATCTGTGATAGTCAGAAGCTGGAAACAATCCAGATTTCCTACAATGGAAGAATGGGTACAAAAAATGCGATTCATTTACTTAATGGAATACTATTCATCTATTAAGAATGAGAACATCATGAGTTTTATAGGCAAATGGATAGAACTAGAAAATTAAATTTATTTTTTAAACTGCCAAAGAGTGTATTTCAATTTTTTTGTATTCTTTAATCTTTTTTTTACAGTCTTGTCTTTATCCCCCTCCTGGTCAGCCCTCTGTTCCACATCACATACCTGCTTCCTGCTCCTCTGTCTCCAAGAGGATGTCACCAGCCCCCATTCCCTACCCCTACCCCACCAGACCTCCACACACCCTGGGGCCTCAAGTGTCTTGAGGGTTAGGTGAATCTTATCTGACTGAGTCATGACCAGGCAGTCCTCTGCTGTATATGTGTCAGGGATCTCATATCAGTATGGTATATGCTGCCTTGTTGGTGGCTCAGTGTCTGATTAATCTCAGGGGTCCAGGTTAGTTGAGACTTCTGGTCTTACAGAGTTACCCTCATCCCCAGCTTTTCCCTAATTCAACCACAGGGTTCACCAGCTTCTGTCCTTTGGTTGGGTGCAAATATCTACATCTGATTCGGGTGCTTGTTGGGCCTTTCGGAGGGCAGTCATGCTAAGCTCCTGTTTGCAAGCATACTATAGTATCAGTAATAATGTCAGGCCTTGGAGCATTCCCATGAGCTGGATCCTAATTTTGGCCTGTCACTGGACATCCTTTCCCTCAGGCTCTTCCTTACTTTTGACCCTGCAGTTCTTTTAGACAGGAACAATTCTGGTCAAAGTTTTTGATTATAGGACGACAACCCATTCCTCCACTTGGTTTCAGTCCTTGTAAAATAGATATATTTGTTACTTCTTTGTAGAACATTAATAAAAATAGCATGTAGCAAGTCTACATTTTGTTTAAATGGTCTGTGCCCTCACATACAACTCTGTACTTAGAAATTCTAGAATTTATGGTCATTACCTTGAAGTAATTGGATTTGAACAAGCCTCATATTTTACTTTCCCTGGACCCTAAAGTTATTTTATATAACTCTGGGCCCCATGACAGTCTAGGCATTGAAAAAGAATAGATGATATTCATGACTATGTGTTATAGTTTGTGTTAAATGTAAAGTGATAACAACAATATTAAAAAAAAACTAATTCCTCTCTTTGGTTTAAAAGAAATCCTGGCTTCACTAGCAAATTTAAGTATATACTGTCATGGAATAAAAACTGTCCCTACTTGAAAGCCAAACAGACGAAGAAATGACACAGAATATAAGTACATTGTGTATTAACTCTATCTTGTACAAATCAATGGACAATTTTTAAAGTACTCCAGTGTACCAAGTTGGTGAGAAGGATCTAGTCACTATCTTACACAAAATACCCTTATATACCTTGCCATAAAATACCCTTACATAAGACTTGGAGTTGCAGGTTTTGTGTAAGAAAATATTAAACAAATCTTGGCAATTGGGTCTCGCAGCAGTCTTTATTTTGAGCAGTGACATCAGAGTACTTATTTACATAGGAATGCAAAGGGAGATGCATAGCAGTACATACTGAGCAATATATATCATACAGTAGCACTAAAATCTGTGACTCCAAAGAACTCTTGCCAGCACAGCAAAGTATATAACATATGATGAGTTTCTTTTTACACTGTACATGACTCAATTAGAAAACTCAGAGCTCCAAATTAAACGGTCTTCAACTTTTTATTTCACATTTAAGAGCTGGTAGTTAGGTAAGCTCATGCACTATGAAATTAGTAAAGAATCAATGAAGCTTTTCCTTCACACGTGGGAAATCACACTGGTTAACAAAAAGAAGAAAGAAAGAAAGAAAGAAAGAAAGAAAGAAAGAAAGAAAAGAAAGAAAGAAAGAAAGAAAGAAAGAAAGAAAAGAAAAGAAAAATCCTTTTAGAAAATTTTCCGTATTTGGGAGATGTATTCCAAATTTCAAGTCAAATGTTCTGCCTGAAAGCTACCCAGATGGCTAAGCAAAATAAAGATGTTTGTTGTCCAGCCTGATGATCTAAGTTTGAATGATCAACCTACATGGTAGAAGGAAGGGAATCAATTCTTGAGGTTGTTATCTGGCCTGCAAACATACAACCATGGCAAGTGTATGCCACCAGACTTCAATAGTATGTTAATACAATAAAACTAAATCTATGAAATATCTGGTTGAAGAGTTTGACCTTAGTCTTATAAGCTAAATACACGTTTCTACTAATTCTGACCTTTGTGTAGACTTTGTAGCAGGAAGTAAAGAAGGCCTATCTCAAAAGCTTCTACTCAGGTCTTCTATATACATTTTTATGAATGTCTTAATTCATAATTAAAACATCTATTTGAAATAAGGAACAATTCATTATTATGTAATAAATTATAATATTTAGTAGCATATAATAATATTATTATTAATAATAACAATAATAAATAGGAAGAAACACAAACTTTACTGTATATAGAATTTACAAGAACTGTGTCCTCTATTGACTAAAATATTAGTAAGGACCTAAGTTTCTTCTGTGTGATTTTTGTTGAAATTAACATTTGGCAGTTTGTTTCTTTGTTGTGTAGGTGGCTGGTCTGTCTGTGAACCACTACACTCTTTTTCTTTTTTTTTTTTCTTTATTTTTTCTTTTTTAATAATTTCCACCTCCACAAACCCACACATATTTGATGGGAAATACATCAGTGCCTTCATCTTTCCATTATAACCCAAGAAACATTAATGTGAAATACAAAACATGTAAGGCAGCAGCTTCAGGGATTCTTGCAGAGCTCCTCTTTTGGCCCAGTGAAATGAAGCAGTAATTATATCTTCCACCAAAAACAACCAAGCCAAACAAACAAAAAGAAAACTCAAACAATAACAAAAAACAGTACACTAAATTTTAACTAGAAAGAGCATTAACAAAACTGAAGGAGATCTGTGAGATACAGATGGGAAGGGAGGAAATGCAAAATTCTACCAGATTTTCAAAGAAGACTTAATGCTGGTACACCTCATTGTCCACAAAATAGAAACATCAGAAACATTGTCCATTTCATTTTACAAGACCACAGCTATACTGATACCCAAGGCACATAAACAACAAACAAACAAAAAAGATTATTACAGACCAGTTTTGGTTATGAACACAGATGCAAAAATTATCAAATACTTGCAAAATTAATTCAACAACATATCAAAATGATTATTCACCATGATCAAACAGGCTGATTGCAGAGACTCAAGGATGGTTCAACATGCAAAAATAAGTAAATGTTATTCATCATATAAAGAAACTGAAAGACAAAAATCATGTGATCATCTCATTACATGCAGAAAAAAGCCTTCAACAAAATTTAACACCCCTTCAGGATAAAAGTTTCAACGAGATTAGGGATACTGAGAACATAACTCCACATGATAACAGCAATTTACTGGAAGTTCATAGTCAATATGAAATTAAAAGGAAGAAAACTCAGAGTATTTCCTTATAAACAAGAACAAGAAACAACACAAGATTATCCACTCTATGCATAAATATCCAATACTGTACATGATGTCTTTACTAGAAAGAGCAGTGAGAAAACCGAAGGAGATCAAGGGGATACAAAAGGGAAGAGAAGAAATCAGTGTATCTTCATTTGTAAATAAATGCTACTATGCCAAAGAAATCAACAGAAATAAAAATGCTTAGCCATTATCAGAAAGGCTTACTCCTTCAGCAGGTGAGAACAACTACAGAGACCCCACCCAATTATGCAGAGAGTGAGAGACTTTGGAACACTCTGCATTAAGTGGGATGTCTCTCAAATAACTCACCACAGGTCTCAGGGAACTGGGCAGAGGAGGCGGCAGAATGAGTATAAGAGCCAGAGGGGTCAGAAGACACCAAGAATACAAGGACCTCTAAATCAACAGAATTGAAGCACATATGAACTCATAGAGAATGGAGAGGCATTCACAGAGTCTGCAAGGGTCTTCACTAAATGGTGTCCTAGAGCTGAAAGGAGAAGTGGGCACATGCCTCATTGCCTAACCCAGAAGTTATCTCTGGTTGATAACTACTTAAAAATGAACATTTAGTTTTATACAAGGGAGTCTCACAGGGAAATAAAAATACTCATAAAAATAGGCAACATGTGTTGCCAAGAAGCGCTTGTTGACAAGAACCTGGTATGTTCCTTGGGAGGTTCTCCCAGCAACTGACCAATGCAGATGTACAACGCTTGGAGCTAACCATCAGACTGAGCTCAGGGACCCTGGTTGGGGAGCTGGCAAAAGGACTGGAGGAGCTGAGGGGGACCGCAACTCCATAGGAATAACATCAGCTGGCCAGACCACCCAGTGCTCCCAGAGACTAGACGACCTACCAAGGACTGTACTGGAGGGATCCATGGCTCCAGAGACATATGTAGCAGAGGATGACCTTATCTGACATCAGTGGGAGGGGAGGCCCTTGGACCCTGGGCGGTTTGATGCCCCAGCATAGGGGATCGTATACATATGCATATATGTGTATATATGTGTATTTATTTTTTTCTTTCCTCTTTTTACCATACAGATCCTTTAAATACATATTATGGCTTCCAATTTCGTTTTTATGGGGTTCCTACATTTCCTGTGTCTTTTCTTAGGCTCCTTTCTGTCTGTTTTGTTCTAATCCAGTGTGTTCACTTTGTTTTATCTTATTTTATTTACTTCATTTCATTTATTTTATTGTGTTATTATCCTGTAGATGCCTGTCTATTTTCTAATAAGACAGAAAGGGGGGGTAGATCTGAATGGGAGTGCAGCCAGTAAGGAATTGGGAGCAGTAAAGGGAGGGGAATCCACAATTAGGATACATTATATGAGGAAAAATGTATTTTCAATACAAAGCATGTATATTAATTGTATCCTTAATTGTGGCAAGTTAAAAAAAAATAAAATGACATTGGAACAAAATATTTAAACTAGGTTCTTTGTTGTAAAGATGTTAACAGATAAAATTCAGAGTGAATTCTTTTTGTTTGAGTAGATGTTTGGAAGAGGTAGAGTTGAAAGAAAAGAAAACTCAAAATAATGACTTAGACAATTCTGTAGCCTTGGGAACGTAATTTAATATGTCTGAACTTGGTTCCTCATCTGTATAACGAAACATACCACAGTTATCTCATTCTTGCATTTGTTCTCTGAAATAATATTGGTAGAAGTCCTTTCATGTTGTCTAGTTATAGTGGCACAGTTTTTTGTTTTAATCCTGAATCAACCCTTTGAGGCTCATAGAAAATTTCTATGGAATAGTATTTGCACTATATGTACAAAAAAAGGAATGGAGGTTTAGGTGTTGCAGGATATTTGACCACATTGTGAACCCCAAAGATTGTGCACTGTAAGAATCTGTTTCTAATACTGTATGGCTCAGCCTTTGATTCTAGAGCTTTTTGTTTGCTGAAAACAAGTAGCTATGGTGTGGCTCAGCCCTAGCATACACCCTTAATGCAAAAGCTAAATAAAATCAACTCTATGTCAAGAGGCAGAGCAAGCAACCAGCTGACAGGGAGTGAACAGAAGTAAACATAAAGGGGGTGGCATTGAGTTGAAGGTTATTTAAGACAGCATGGAGAAGGAGAAGTTTTTTTGTTTTTTTTTTTTTTTTTTTCTTCTGGGATGTTGGTGGAGCTTTTTCCTTCTGGGCCATCCATGGAGTAGGAGGGGTCAGCTGGGTGCTTTCTCCGCTTCTCTGAGCTAGTAGGCTTTCTCCATAACTTCTGGCTCTTGAGAATTCTTAGGTAAAATTGAACATTAGGAATTTAGTTTTCTAGACCAACAGTAAGTTTTGATAGTAAAGTTTGAAATACTAAAGTAAATGAACAACAAAGGCAAAACAAGCTACAAATTGATTTGCTTCAATACTGAGTTATGTTTTCTTTAAGTGTTATCACATGGATAGTGAAGTGAATCCTGGAGACAGACATTTATTTTAAGGACTTGCATTGCTGTAACTAAGTACACAAAGAAGGGGTGCAGGGGAGATGATTTGGTTGTTAAGTATTTGCTCATCTTACTGAAGACCTGAGTTTGATTCCCAGCACCCATTTGAGAATGAGTTCAAAACTACCTACAATTTTAACACCAAGGGTTTGACATCCTCTTTTGGCCTCTACTAGCTCATGTACTCACACACACACATACCTACATACAGACACAAATATAAATACATAAGTTAAAATAAAATATACTTTTTCAAATATCACTAATGAGATTTAAGGTAGAAATGATAATGCATGTTTATAACCCAAGAAGTATGGAGAATGAGATAGAATTATTGCCATGAATTTGAGACCAGCATGGGCTAAGTAGTGAATTTGAGGCCAGCTTGCACTATATAGTGAGACATAACCTCCAACAAAATAATAAGTAGAGATTGCCAAAGCTCATACAAAATAACAATCCCATATTTTCCCTTCTAATTCCTTAGTGATCTTTCCAGTAGACAGAAGGCATTGAGAAAGCATTCTTAGGCTTCTTTCAGAGTAACTCTTTACCTGTCAACACGCTAGTTTGCTCTGACTTGAAGTTTATGCTGAATGCTGCTAAACAGTTGCATGCCAAAAAATGGCTTAGATTGACAAGACAGAATGTACAAAATGAGCTAAAACAAAGAAACCTATGGATAGTCACATTTGCACTGTCAGAAAAGTGTTTTTTAAAAGGTGAAAGCAGCAAACATAAGCAGAATCAAAAGTATGTATAAATTGGCATTATATCCTTTTTCAAGACAGACTTTTTCTGTGTATAAACTTGACAGGGATTTAAAAATAAATCAAATTGGCTTAATGAAATAACATACTCCTATAATCCTACCATTGAAGAGGAAAAAAACCTGTGAGTTCAAAAAATTACAGACAGACAGAAAGAATGTGAGAGAGAGAGAGAAGAGAGAGAGGAAGGGAAAATAGTTGACAATGTTCAATAAACTAAATGATCTTCACTTATAGAAAATACATAGATTTTAGTATTTTGGTTTACACCCAATTCTTCCAAAACAGTTTTCTGAACTATCACATAAGTCCTTTTTATGTTTTTTATTCCTCTACCAATCAATGATATCTTGTACAAAGTAAATAGGACCATTGCTAATTTCCATCAAATTGGATGCTATATAAAATACAAACTGTATGTGCTACCAAGTGACCTTATCCTCCTTATACTTGATGCCATTATTTGAACCATCCAAGAAGAATAATCTTTCTTGTCTTTTAACATTATCTTCTAATGACTAAGACTTCCCTGGACAATATGCACCTTTATGTCTCATGATCACTTCCCTGCATAGTTGTCTGTATTCTATAATTACAATCTGTTTTAGTGTGAAGTATGATGCAAGACACAACCAGGAATGCTTCATAGGATGTTAATGGTCAAGTGTATAGATCATTGGTCCCAGGTTTCAGCTTCTGAAGTGTTCATTAGTAAAAGTCTTTATAAGTTGTCTCATTCAATGGCTTGAATAAGCTTTCAAAAATGAAAGACAAGCAAAATGAAGGGATGATTTTCCTTAGAGTAACAACCTAAAAACTCCAGCCTAACTGGAGATATTAAATCTACTAGAACATTTGTTACAGGTAGCAATTTGTGCCCTTTTGATATCCTTTTGGAGCAATAAACTTGGCAAAATGAAGACAAGTGATCATTTTAGGGTAGAAACACATCACAACTGAAGATTTAACAAGATTGCCTAGTTATTGCAGTGAACTTAAAAGTCTATTTAGCAGCAATTTGTAGTCCTGTTAAAGAGACATCCATGTTTAAATTAAATCAGTCTTCAGGGCTTGAATTTTAACCAATAAAGTATAAACTTTCATATTTTACATCAAAATTCTCAGTTAATGCAAAAATGTTATTATACAAGAAAGTTTCAAAATACATGTGGAATATAGCCAATTATTTATTCTGATGACTATTATGAATTTAAATTTCTTAACACATGTTAACTGCTATAGTGGCTATCTTATTTCAAGGTGGAATTCTGAACGATTTGAGAGTTCTGTTTTATTTTGTTTCAATTTTGTGGTTTTGTTTTTGTTTTGTAAAGACACTGGCATTTGTATTTTTGCCTTGGCTTTGTCATAGAGATTTCTAGCTCTTCAAGAGTAGCAGTATACAGCATGTAGGAGCTCCAATAGCTGTGGCTCCTTTTTCTTTTAACCTTATTTTAGCTATTTTGGAGTCTGAGATTTTAGTGCTTTCAGCAGAAAGATGAGTAAATTGGCTCTCCAAATAATAAATCTAGTGCTCTTTTTTTGTGTCGAAACCATCCTAAATAGTTGACTGTTTTAGTCTTTCTTGATTAGACGTAGTAAACATAACTGAATTACTCAATAGTATATAATTCTTGGAAGTAGGATGAGGAAAAGCTGGTTGTGGAGTGAGACATTAAGAGAAGAGAAGAAACACATGTTCACAGAGTAAGCAGGTAAGGTAAAAGAAATCCAAATTATCATTTATACAGTGAAAAAATTTCTTGTTTTCAAGAGTACAGCTTTGAGACATTATTTTAATTTCATAATTGATTTACTAACACAAAGTAAATGAAGACGATTAAGAACATCTAAATATTTATCAGTTGTTTCACAATTTGTATAATACACTTTGATCATATTTGTGGTGGATTGAATATGCTTGGTCCAGGAAGTAGCACTATTAGGAGGTGTGTCCTTGTTGAAGTAGGTGTGGTCTTGCTGAAGGAAATGTTGAAGGAAGGGGTGGGCTTTGAGACCCTCCTCCAAGTTGCCTGAGAGATTTAGTCTTCTGTTTGTCTTTGGATCAAGACACAGAGCTTTTAGCTTCTCCAGTCCCCTCTGTACTTGGATGTTGCCATTCTTCCTGCCATGATGAAAATGATCTGAATTTCTGAACCTGTAAGCTGGCCCTAAAGAAATGTTTCCTATATAAAGAGTTGCCTTGGATATGGTGTCTCTTCATAGCAACAAAACACTTTACTAAGACAAAATTTCTCCCCATTTCCTCTCCTCTATTCCATACCTCAGTTTTTAACTGCCCAAAGTATAGCATCTTTTAAAAAAATAATCCAGTAATTCCAATTTGTACGCCATATACTCTAGAATGTGGTCAACTCACCAGGTGTTACACACTAGCATATATCAGTTGTTCCTTTGCCAGGGCCACCTTCCATCTCCTTGCTCAGAATTTTGTTGGAAGATATTTGATCACACTGTGAATCCCAAGATTGTATTGTTTACTGAAAAAAATAAATCTGTTTCTAGTTGTGGTGTGGCTTAGCCCTTAGCACACACCTTTAATCCCTCTGGCTAGAAAACATACACATCCTTAATATACACCAGTAATCCTAAACAATGAATGTAAAATTAATTTGTAGAAGGAAGCACCCATGTTTGAAAATGTTGTCTAATTGGGTGGTAGTTGAAGTTGTAAGGGGAGATTCTGTAGCTAAGGTCTTGTTCCCCAATTGGTTCTTGACTTGTCAATAAAGAAAGCCTGGGGTTGGGGGGGCAATTGCTGAATGGAAGGTACAGATGGGACTTCTGGGTCCCAAAAGGAAAAATATATGCAGGCAAAGAGAGAGGGCTTTTTCTGCCATGCTTTGGAGGAAAGAGGACACTGTAATCATGTAAGGCCTTGGGGCAGCTAGGGGCTTTAGGCTTCACTATGGGCAGATGGCCAAGCTGGTCGGCAGGGGACAGCTGATGCAAGCCACTAAGTTTACAGCAGGAGGAGAAATGGAGACAATAATTGAAAAAGGCCTGCCTTTCCAGCAAGGAGAATTCTGTGCCCAGCAATTGTGCCTAGCCCCCAGGTTTCAAAATAATAAAGCTGTCTGTGTGCCCTTTATCCATGAATTCTAGGTTCTCGGGGAGTGAGCTGGTAAAGTGACTCTTAGAGCAGCAAATGCAAGTAGAAAAGGAGGCCAGGTTGGGGCTGGTGGCAAATAATCCTAGAGCTAAGCTGGATGGGACAAAAAGGAGCCAGAAGGTGCCAGATTGTGGGCAGCAGCTCCTGGGCAAAAGTGGTAGTGTGTTTTTAAAACTACATGCAACACAAAATAACAAATCAGAGAAAGATTTGACATAATAGGATATGCCTAACGTTCATGAGATGACAGAGGGAAAGGGAAAGTACTTAGGTGGCAGTGCAGACAATGGGTAGGAGGCGGTAGGCAGTTTACTGAGACAGTTGTAGATAGATAGGTTGAAGAGAGAACAAACTAGACATAGGTAAAGATAAAATGAGCCAGAGAATGAGTAGATTAGGATAGATTGCCAAAGTTCATATGAGGCCAACCAATGTGATTCAGGAGAGGCTAAGAGAGAAAAGCCAGATTAAATCAGTCGGTTTGGAGAGGAGTTTGAGCTAGACCAGTTGAGTTGAATCAGCCAGCCAAAAACCAGAAAGCTACATGAAAGAGTAAGACTTTTAGTAGTAAGTCTCAGAAGCTGAAAAATATTCTAGACCTGATTAAATTGTATGGAGCCTAAAAACTTACAAAACTAGATCTAGGTTAGCAGACTGAGGCAGTAAATCTCAGAGATGACAATTACCATAAAGAATGAAAGTTACTTTTATACAGAATTAGTCTACCTTGAGCTTGTACATGTCTGTGTATGCTGTCATAGCCACTGTGAGTTCATATGTGTAGCTGCCCTACTGTGTCCAGAAAACTGACTTTCACATGCTTTCTGACATCTCTTCTGTAATGATTCCTGTGCTTTGAGGGATAGAGTTCTCTATAGATGTCCCATTTAGGATTGAGTATTCTAGTCTCTTATTCTTTACATTTTGGCCAGTTTGTGGGTTCTCTGTGTTAATCATCATCTACTACCGCAAATGTATTCTTCCTATTGAGTGTTGAGTGATGCATTTATCTGTGAATATAATGACAATTAATCAGGAGTCAATGTAATACCATGTACACTTAGAAAATAATAGTAGTAGGTTTTCCTCTAGAGTAGCCTCTATTAGCCTGAAAGTGGTTCCAAGAATGAGTTTTATTCTATGGAGTTGGACTTAAAACCAATCAGAAAGTGGTTAATTTCCCCCTTGATGCTCATGCCACTATTGCACCAGTGAGCATATTTTTAAAAATTTTCACCAGCTTTTGGAACACATTTTAGATATATCATTTCTATATTCTAGACCATGCATTCCACATAATGCATAAATATAATGGCTGAAAAAAATCATAAAGCAAGACATAATGGTCTCATTTACTGTCTTTTTTGCTGAATAAAAGTAAAATATTGAAAAAATAACTCACAATAATTTCAAATTCATTGGGTAACTATTATTAGAAAAAGTGCCCCACTCTTTTGTCCTTTATTATTTCTACAAGTCTTGTAAGACCATTGAGCTGATTTAAAATGGCATTTCCAAAAGCAAAGCACTCAAATAGTACATTGATACATATATTTAATAGTGTCCAAAATACAAATAAAGTAGTAATTTTGAAAAATTATTTATATCTGTAAACTAAAACTCAAGAGATATCATGTGAGATTACTGCAGTTTAATGCATAGTTTTACTGGTGGACAAAGAAAGTCTAAACACTACTTAGTAAAATAATTCAGTAATACATCTAGAATTGTACAAAGACTAATTTGATCAATAAATGCTGATTCAGAAAATTTGGTTCAGATAAATAAGTGAACTGAAAGAACATATGTATTTTAAGACGGTGATGTTTAGCTAGCAGCAATTTCTTCCCCAGGAGATATTTGGCAATATCTGGGAATACTTTTCTATATTGCCAGAAAAATGAGGGTACTATTGGAAGAAGCAAGAAATATTGTTAAATACCCTCCAACGCACAGTTCAACTAGTAACAAAATATTTCTAACAATGAGAACCATGCACATGTAGGTGAATAGGACTTATTTAAAAAAATCATGCATAATTAACAACTTAAATGTCCATCATCCCATAAAGAAATGGATGACTATCAATACATTTATCTATTCAATGTACTATTGTGTTCATATTTACAATGCCAGGATGCTTGAAATATAAAACTGAAAATGTAAACTAGCAATTAGTGAGGAATATGGATGTTTTGAGTCTGGGAAAACAATGAGTCAGAATCAGAAACTACTGTCATATTATAATATGATTTGCTGAGAAAAATTTATAGACTTGTCCAAAGGAGAAATATATATCATGCACACTCAGAACAAATGCATAAGGGACATCTTCTTGACTCTCTTCTCCTCCTTATAATATGTCTGGTCAGGAAAAAAAACTGATCAAAATGAAGAGACAGTTTGTCAAATTGAGGCACACACCATAAAAATCTTTATGGATTTTGCTGACATAAAATTTATTCCCTTGAATTGCAAATTCAAAGAAGCTCACATCATTCAGTCTGTTCAAAACACCAATTAGCAATAACTCATCCTCAGCAGAATTTAGGGCATTCAATTTCTTGTCATTCAAGACAGCATTTTAGATAATACCATGTCAGAGAATGGGGTAAATGATACACAATCTGGAGTAATGTTTGTACAATACTATGAAACATGAGAAAATGAAAAAGTGAACTAGTAAGGGTGTTTGTATGGTTTTACATGTTTGCATATCAAGTAAAATAACGGTGGTATTCTTTTATCGTTCAATTAACTGAAGACGTGAAGAAGAACAAGAACGGTGGAGACCAAAAGTCTAAACACAAGTCTAAAGATAATGAGACAAAATCAGGTCTTAAGGATTGTACCTCCTGGAGACTGTAGACATCTGTTACATTTTCTACCTTTTATAGGCTGTCCAAGGTCCTTGTACTAATTTTAAGTTGTTTACAATAAAATCAATATTGTAAAAGAGTTATTCCTTATACCTATGTGTGTGATATGTTTATTCATGTTTACGTTATGAATGTGATAAAATTGTCAACTTGACAGAATCTTAGGATCACCATGGACTTGCCCACTGAGCATTTCAGTGAGAGATTACCTTAATTGCATTAATTAAAGAGGACTAGCCACTCATGCTACTGTTCTCTGGCTTGTATCTGGACTATGAAAGTGGAGAAGGGAGCTGAGCAGCAGCATACATTCATCATTTTCTGCTTCTTGACCATAGATTTGATGCAACCAGATATTTCACTTCTGTTTTTTTGATTTTCCCACAGTGATGGGCTGTACCTTAAAATATGGGCTTGTAGAAACCCTCCCTTAGATTACTTTTGTCAGTATAATTTATCACTTCAGGAGAAAAGGTTTCAAGACACTGAAGAAGCATTCAAGTATAGTCTTATCTTATTTTTTTGTTTGTTTGTTTTCTTTCAATCATGAAAGACAATGCTCTAGAAGCATGTTACCATTGCAGGTTACTATTGCATGTTTTACGATACCAGTTTATTTGTCCCATAATTAAACTGCTTCTTTGGCTTAGTGTATTATTGAGGGTTCTCTAGAGTCACAAACCTTATGGAATGAATATATATATATATATATATATTATATATATATAATATATTCATATATATATATATATATATGAAATATATTAGACTGATTACAGGCTGCAGTCCAAGTAACCCAACAATGGCCACTTGTGAATAGAAATTCCAAGAATCTAACAGTTTCTCCATCCCTCAAGAATGGGTGTTTCAGCTGATCTTCTGTATAAACTTGAATCAGGAGAAGGAGACTTCAGTGAATGTGCTGGCAAAGTGAATACAAACAGGCAAAGATTAAAGAAAACTTCCTTCTTCCATTGTCCTTATATAGGCCTCTATCAGAAGTTATGGCCAATATTAAAGGTATGCCACAAGAGCTATATTAAAGGCATTTGTCAATCCAGATCAAAAGTGCAGCCATCCAAACCTCAGTGTCTCCATCAAAATCCTGTGTCTTCCCACCTCAAGACCCAGACCAAGGCATTTTGTCCTCCTGCCTCAAGATTAAGATCACAGGTGTTCCCTCTATTTCTGGATCATAGTTAATTCCAGATATAGTCAAGTTGACAAACAAGAATAGCAATCACATATAGAGAATGTAAATTTTGATCAAGAAAATAAGGGGATATTTACAAATCTCTTTAAAATATATATAGAGGAATTTTAATCACCAACATGGCTGATCTGGCAAGGGTTCATATCCAAAAATCTTCTAATTCTGTGTGATCTAGCTGGAGTACAGACTTGCCTTTAATATACACCTTTAATCCTTCTGGCTGGAGTGTAGAAACAACATTAGTATACTCCTTTAATCCAAAACAATGAAGATGAAGTTAGTGTGTAGAAGGAAGGAGCATCCATGTTTGAAAGTGCTGTCTAATTGAGGGACAGATAAAGTGATGAATCGGAGAGGTATTTTACAGAATGAGTCAGAGATAAAATATGTCCAACTCTTATGAAAGCAGTACTGCTTAAGAAGAGAGAGAGAGAGAGAGAGAGAGAGAGAGAGAGAGAGAGGAGAGAGAGAGAGAGAGAAACAGAGAAAGAACCACGAATTAAATCGATGCAATCAGCGCAGTGCAGTTGAGTTCAGGTGAGTTTGTTAATGAGTTCCATTCAGTTTTTGCAGTTGGGTTTGTGGAGAGTTCAGAAGAGGCAGGTGAAGCCAGAGAATAAGGAGCCAGAAGATTAGAACATATTGCAAAAGTTAGTTTGAACCTAAGGAGAAGAAATTCAGTCAAAAGTTGAGAGAAGCCAGTTTGAGTCAGTCAGCTTGAAGAGGAATTTGAGCTAGAACATCTGAGTGAACCCAGCTACTCAGGGTTCAGAAAGAAGTAGAAAGAGTGAGATTATTCAGCAGTAAGCCTCTGAGGCAACAATTCCATCTGGTGAATAAAATCACATTTACAAATATAGTTGTTATATTCAGTGTATATACATATGGTGAATGTGGGTGTGGGTTGTGGGAACATTAGTGTATGGTCATAAGACAATTTGTAAGAGACAGTTCTTTCCTTCTACCAATGTAGAAATGGAAATTGAACAAAGGTCATAAAGCTTGGTGGCATGTTCCTTTACTTACTGAGCCAACTTGCACAGTCAAAAACTTCTTTATTTAGAGTAAATTCTTCCTTTTTTCTATTCTATATGTGACTATGAGTTTTAAGCAGAATAACAGATACATGTGTGTAAAGAATTTTCTAGAGTAATACCTAGCATGTGTGAGGCACTCAGTAAACAGCAATTTGAATTCTTGCTGTTGTCATCTACAACATAGACCTTGTAACTGTGCAAACCTATACCTGAATAGGTGAGATTTATTTGCTATTTTCCCCATAATATCCAAGGATTCCAACATAGTGGAATGACGAAACTTACTGCACAAGAAAGGTAAACATATCAGCTGTGATCAGAATATGAGCATATAAACAAGCATACTTCAATAGCAAGAGCTTGGATCAGAATCACGAAGGTTTGGTTAAATCCCTGTGTTGTGGCCTCAGCCTCAGTTTTAAAGTACCTAAAATGGAAACACTAATGGCAGACAACCCACATCATGAGTATAAGGGTTAAGCAGCTTTAATAAATTGAGACTCGGGAGGATAAAGTGTTTAGACTGAAAGTAAAAGGACTGTAGTTGAGATCCCTAAAAATAAATACCTCTCCCTTACCCACTAAAAGAAAAAGAGTGAACTCTCAAGAAGTCAAAGTGAAAGGAATGTTTATCAAAGTACAGAAATTTATAGTGAGCTAATAGAGTTGGATACATTTTTTAAAAAACTTTTATTCTTCTCTCCTTCCCTTTACTCCTTAAAACCCCATCCCAACCCCCATCTCTCCCAGATCCACTACTCTACCTTTTCCCTTCAAAAAGAAAAGAATGGGTGTCCCAGGGATATCCACCACCAAACATGACCTAAAAAAATACAATAAGACTGGACAAGGCTGTGCAAGTCAAACCAGAAGGAGGGAAAGGGTTCCACAAGTAGGCAAAATAGTCAGAGGCATCCCCTACTCCCATTTTTGGGAATACCACAAGAACACCCTGCTACATATGCATAAGATATATGCAGACCCATACAGGGTCAATGTTTCTTGCTTCCATCTCTGTGAGCCCCTACGAGCCCTGCTTAGTTGATTCTGTGGTCCATGTTCTTGCAGTGTCATCAACTCCTCCTAAGTGGAAAAAATAATCCAAAGTAATAATAAATCTATTACCACTTAAGATAAATATTTACCAAAGTAACTATTTGCAAAACATAACAATTAAATGAGAGAAGTATGATTATATTCTATTTTTCTCCAAGTTACCTTTATATACAGCTGAATAGAAAACAGCTGAATGCAAACGTATTTGTCACCCATGCTTTCAAAATAAACCATTTTGGTGAAATACAAGAAAAAATCTAGATACCAAAAGACCACAGTTGACAAATGTTTTTCCTGGAGACAACCATTGTGCTTCAGACATTATACACTTCCTGCTCATCACAGAGTATTAAATGTGTTCAAATGTTAAATGTAAAAAATACATGTCTCAGGGTTTATAATAATAAACTCTGCATTTGTGGATTAATGAGGAGTGTAAGTTCCTAAGGAAAAGTGGCTTGAATTTTAACTTTGAGAGTCTGAGACATTATGATTAGAAACACAGCTGATTAGTAGTTTGAGTATGCTTTGACACATTAGTATCTGTCTTAGTCTGTGCTACTATGTAGTTTGATTCCCTCATTTTTCTTACACAATTAGCATTAATATCAGCAAAAACCAAAAGGCAAAATATCTATACATGAATTAAAAAAGACTTCTGGCCTTGTGGGTTTAGTGAAATGGCATTACAGATGTAAAGAGACCTGATGACCACACTTTGAAAAATATCTCTCTACTAAATAAGTTGTACTATTGTATGCAGAGCACATACAATTTTTCATATGTGATTTCTAACTTTCCTCAAAACATACATTTTATCAATAATGAACTTGTTGCACTTCCTATTCCAGTAATTCTTAAAAGTACTTAGTCCTGACCAAACTAAGTTAATTCATATATTCTGCTTTCTTATAAATCTCCCAGACAACTTGATGCTCTGTGGTACATGTCATTTCTCTTGCTCTTCCAGACATTTTGACACATTCTATTAATGCCAATTTCTTCAGTAAATCTTTATATGTTCCTCTCCTAGAGTGCCCTATCTGTATAACCCTTAATATTTTCTGAACATCTCTATCACTCACATGCTCAAATCACAACTGTGTTTTTCTACATCATTAATCTAGTCTGCCACACACAAGATTATGAACTTCTTTTGAGGATAAATTATATGTTAGTTTCATGTACATGATTGTAAGTCCTATAATGTTACCTGCATGGATTTTAAATAATTACTGAATGATGCAGTAATTAATATAAAAATGAGCATCCCAAAAATATGTTTGGAGGTAAATTTCAACATCAGTAGTATCACAAGCAGATTTTGAGCATAACATAATATTTAACTAAATAAGAAAATTGTACTTTTGTCTCTATTAAATTTTTATTCAATAAACATATGAAACATCTAATTTTTCTTGTCTCTGTATTTCTTGACAATGGAGATGAGATTCACTGTTTATAGCATGATAATTATGTGTTGGTCTGACAAGTAAATGTGTGGGTTTGAAGTCAAACTTTTGATCTGATATTTTCTGATTTAATACCTTTGAGACTTTAGCAATTAGCAAATTAGTTATGAAGAGGCTCAGTAGACACAACATGGAGACAATAGTTCCTGTTTAAAACACAATGGGGTATCACATGTGAGTACATCTCCTAATTCATAATTAGTGAGTTTTCTCTGAGCATATGAGCTCTGTGAGATCTGTTTTATGAACTAATTCCATTCATAATCTTACCAATTTCCTCCTCAAATGTTTAAACTTTAAAATTTTTAAACTATTTTTCTTACTTTTTGAGATTATATCATTTTCCACTTACCTCACCTCCTTCCAAATCTGCTCATATATCCCACCTTGCTCTATTTCCAATGCATGGCTTCATTTTTCATAAATTGTTTCACACACACACACACACACACACACACACACACACACACACACATATACATATATATGTATATGTATATATATATACATATACATATATATGTATATATACATACCAAACCATAACCTTCTTGGACTGTATGATATTACTTGTATTTATGTTTTCAGAACTGGTAACCAATTGCTATGATCTTTCCTGGAGAAAAGTATTCTTCCTACTTTCAACATTCCTTAGTTCCCTGTAGTTCTTTGTGTAGGATTGAGCCCTATAGGCTTTCCCCATCCACTTCATCCACTTTAACATGTCTATTGTTGTCCTTGTTCAGGTCATGTTTAGTCAGTAATGGGTGTTGGATTTTATGTGTGTAGTTTCTGACATTACTAAGAAATACCAACATAATCTCTATCTATATTCTAAACATTTGGCATTAAACACACAAATCCTCACTCCTCTATAAGGAAAGTTCTCTTTACAACTGATAGAGATAATTACAGAAAACTACAAACAATCAAAATACAGAGTGAAGCTTATTCCAAGTGGGTTCATCTACAAAACACTCCTGTATCTAAGGATCAGAGAACATGGCAAGAATGGGAAGAGAGATCCTAAGAGCAAGACGGTCATGGAATTTCCTGTAATATTACATGTCCTAGTAATGTCAGAAGTCCTATTTTTTATGCCAATGTGTTTGAGGTGAAAGTTTAAACATATGAAGGCATAAGCTTGAAGATAAGCTTGAAGACTCTGACTTAAAGCTAAGGTCCTAGTAAGTCTTCTGACAAAAGAACAAGTTTTAAAGCTGACTTGGGTAGATAGGTTACAGTTTGGCTTTTTAGAAGACACATAATACTGGTATAATAGACTTGGATTTCAGTGTTTAGTTAGGGATTTCATCTAATGAAATGTTTCTGAATATTTAATAAAACAAACGTGTATTTACCAAGAATTAACTCTAGCTTATAAATGTTCCTCTGAAGTTGGAAAGACAGGCAGAAGAAATGAATTTCACATTTTTTTTTTAATAAATGAGGTGAAACATTTAAACTCAAATTATATTCTTTATGATTAAATATTACATAAGATTACATTGACTTGTTACACTTTACAATTCATATAACTTATTAAATATCTTAAGATTATCTGAATATTAAGTATCTATAAGTACATTTAAAACATGAGAATATTTCTGCTTTATAGTTTTTTTTTTTCTATGAAGGTGCTATTGTTCCTATGTTACAAACTAGAAGTTTCAAGTTGGGACTGGTAAAAGGAAGATATGCTGCCAAATCCTGATGACTGCTTGAATGACAGTCTTCTCAGCACTATAAAACAGTGTTCCTGAATCTCAGTATAATCTTGTCTTGGCTATGATTTCTTTCTGTAACTATGAACAGAGACATGGTGTATGCCTTACTTCTGTCATCTGGAAAACAGTGCTATTACCAGAACCTCTTCCAGTATGGGAGTATTGTGTGCAGAGATATTCCTGAACATAAACAATTTTTGAGATCTTGTTCTTTAATTTCTTGATCATGGTTGCTTAAGTGACCAAACCATATGTTGAAAGCTGAGATTATTGTGGATGTATGTCTCTCATTAAATATCTTTATGATTAATTATATAAAATAATGGACTTCATTTTAACTTTTTTCATGCACACATTTAACATACTTTTATTATACTTATGTCCTACTATTATTCTCCTTTGTAAGAAGAAATAGGAGCAAGCCTGCAATATGAACACGACTTCCTTTATTCCTCTTATCTTTTCAAATACTATTCTTTATGTTATTCATTTGGTTTTATAGTTTTTATTGAAAATAAAATATTTTCATACAATATATTCTAATTTCAGTGTTTCTGAGGTGAAACACTGAAAGTGAATGCATAATCATTATAAAATTTTGGAAAATATATGCTTTCAATGCTTTCTTTTCTTTTTCTTCTGACTACACTTAGATAAACCTGGTCAGAGATTTTCAGTGTGCTTGAATTTCTATTATTAAAAAGAAATAACAATAACTAAAAAATACTTTAACACAGAGCCTTGAAAAAATCTTAATGCTGTGAGTTACAAAAGCCTAAGATTCCTGCTTAGAGAAAATAAAAATATGGAGAAAAATATGTCAAACTCATGTGTTAAATCTTTTACCTCATAAAGTAACATGTAAGCATTCTGGGAAGAGGAGTATAATTTACCACTCAAAGACATGCAGAGCTATCATGTTGGCCTAGTTTATTTGTATAGACCATTGTATTTAACTTTTATATTCTTCCAAATTTTAGCTTTGTAACTTTTTGTTTACAATTAGTATGAACCAAATTATTTCCCATGTCACTGCCAATTTATATAATTATAAATAATTATAAACATATACAAACATATGCACACACACACACACATATTCATTTTGACTTATTTTTATTCTGATTTTTGTTTTTGAGTAGCCCAAGATGTCCTGGTACATGCTATGTATTCAAGGATGACAACAAACACACAGAAATCCTTCTGCCTCAGTTCTCTGAATTGTGTGATTACATGTCAGAATTTCTATGCACAACTTGACCTGTTTTCTTAAAAATTAAAATCAAAACTATTAATTAAAATTTTTGGCATAATTATGTAGAATTAACAATATATGACAATTCTATATATTCTGTAATAATTCAACTACATGTTTAACACATTATCTTTCATTCTCAATCTATAAGAGAAACTGGGCTTCCTATAAATATATGTAGCTTAACAAGATGCAGCTTCAGAACTAGGTAATAAAAGTTTGAAATACTAGCCAGTCCCACTACATGAGTAAAATATGAAGAATGAATATTTGGAATCCAGATAAATTGGCCTTCTATACTCCTCTCTTGTGACAAAGTCTGAAGAATGCTGAATTGAAATGGTACCCCTTGGCAGAGTTAAACATTTGTAAGCAACCAAGAAAGAAGTGACAATGGTACTGATTTTATCTGTGACTGATATACTTTAGAATCTGAACTAGAGTCAACTCTCTGTCCCCATCATTGAGAAATTTCACATTTTCATTTTCCACTTGGTCCTACTCAAGAAAGTATTCTTGACAGAAGAATAACCCAAGTTTTAGAAAGCAAATGAGTAGTTCTGATATTTTATAATAATATAGTACTGTTTTAATTATTTTTCTATTGCTGTGATAAAGCATCATCACCAAATTAACATAGATAATGAGGTCTTTATTTGGGGCTTACACTTCCAGAGGAATAGAAATTCATCACCATCATGACAGCCAACATGGCAGCAGGCAGCCAGGCATGTCGCTGAAGTAGCAGCAAATATCTAGATCCAAACAATGGATGCAAAGAGTCCACCATTAATGGTGGTGGCAGAAGTTTGGAGGTGTGAGGCATCTTTAAAAATCTTAAGCCCACTCCAATGACAGACCACCGCTGACAAGGTCATCTCTTCTAACCTTTCCCAAAATCTCGAAATGAGGACTAAGTCTTCAAATTCCTGAGACTTAGGCAGGACATCATATTCAAATGACAACAGGTACCTTGTAAAATGTAAAATTAAAAACAGTATGAAAAACAGTTGTTCAATTTAAAAAATGATTCTCTTGTCTTTTCATTATACTGCTTTAAATGTGCCAGTCCCATCATGAATTCTGCAAATATTCCCATAATTTCAGGTAAGCTTATGTCAAGCATTTTCTACTATCCTAGTATTATCCACTGCTTACATTAGCCAATTTTCAGTTATTATAACAAAAATATCTGAGAAAATTAACTTAAAGTAGCAAGAAATTATTTTGCTTGATGTTCTTAAAGATTTCATACTATGGTTAGTTGTCACCATTAGTTAAGTTGCTGTAGCCCAATAGACAATGTGTTGGCAGGGAGTGTGGGGTCAGGTAAAGCTACTCACCTAATAGCAGCTAGGAATCAAAGAGGTAGATTTGTCTTAAGAAAGTTCTTCTCCCTAATCTAATTAATGTATGGATTTATGAGGGAACTAATCCATTATTAAGATAATATATAAATTAAAATCCTGCATGACTGAAAAACAATGGAAAAAAAGTCCTCCATTTGTACAGGTTGCACTGAGTAGAAAGGTTTCAACACAGAAATTCTTGAAGACAGTCTAGGTCTCAAACATCTGGAGTGGGGGCTATCCCAAAACATGCAGCCTGTATATGGAGTGTGGTCTTCTAGCTGGGTGCCTCATCTGGCCTCAATGAGAGAGGAAGCACCTAGCCTCTCAGAGACTTAAAATGGCAGGGTGGGGGATACAGGAGGAGGGGGTACTCAGAAAACAAGAGATGGGGAAGGATTGTGGGAGGGGGTGACTGGGACGGGTTATAAAGTGAATAAGCAAAAAAATAAAATTAAAAAAAAAAAAAAAGAAAGAAAAAGTCCTTTTGGGAGCATTTAAAGTAAAAGCCTATTTAACAAATACCTACAAACCTGATTTTAGTTCATTATTTTGCCAACTAATTATTCAAATTTCTTCTTTCACTCATGAGAATAAAGATATTTAGACTTACTAGATTTCATTTTTTAACCTGTATAAATAGCCAAAAATACTCCTAAACATTTCAGTTCTATCAGTCAATGAATTCCTATCTTCACAATATGGTTTGCTAGCCCTTTAATCCAGGAGCTTGTGCTAATGTATTTAGCAACCAACTGATCAGCAATTATCTGTACTTTCCAATACACTTTACCAAATAAAGTATGTTTTATAATTTGGATAAGTTTTAAGATTTTTAAAATTGTCTGAATAACATTGCATCCTTTTTTCTCATTCAAAATATCTATGTAGGAAAGTTATATAGTTTATCCAGGTCAATTTTTAATATCCACCTCACAACATGATTACATTAGATAATCTAGGAAAGACACACATTCTACCCTCTTATAACCCACAAACCCAGACTCTGAAAGTATTCTTACTACCAGTGACTGAAACTCTAATACCAATGAAAATTTCCTGACAAATATCTGCTGGAATTCTTGACACTGTAATTTATCTTTTTCTTGGCCCCCTTTTCCTCTTGTCATCTCTAAGTTATTCTCACATTTTCTTCTTACCTTTCTGGTGTTCTTTCACAAATTTTCTTCAGAAATGTCTTCTGAAGATGGGAAAACTTAATCTTTAACTTGCCTCATGCTCTGGTGTCTGAGTTGAGAAATGATTATAATCTTAAGATAAAGATTCTGGTATCTGATACTGTGTGAGACTCTAGAAGAACCTTGTACTTGCACAGCAGGCACAAACACACACAAACATACAAACACACACACACACACACACACACACACACACACACACACACAAGCAGAAAGATAGTCTAAATCTACTTGTAGGTTAAGAATCCAACAATTTGAGTAGTGGTTATTATACCCATAACAATGTGGTTAGAAAGTATATTTCCAAATAATAAAATCATGTGTATTGACTCTTTTCATAATATTAAAATATTTTATGTGGTTTTTCTTTGTGTAATCTTGGTTGTGCTGTAACTCACTCTATTAACTAGGCTGGCTTCACACTCAGATAACCACCTGCCTCTAACTCCTAAGTGCTTGGATAAAAGCTTGAGCCTCCACTGCCAGTTTACATCAAAATACTTCTAAAAGTGTAAAACATATGTCTAACCATGTTCATAAAACTCATGACTGTTATATAAAATTATAGCAGTAATTAAAATTACATTGTCCCTCAAAATTCTCCGTGGCATTGCTTAACTAGAATCACTTATTGTTTAACCAACAGCTATAACACTCAAGAGTTGTCATGAGGTAAAGTATATGATTGCAAAAAAAAAATGTATATAACAAGGGAAACTACAAAGCATTTAGTAAATCACATTTTGAGAATTTATTCCAGATTTCTAAGGTACCATGTAATACTGGGGTAGATTTGCATTTCACAACTTTTGCTGTCATATTTTTTGTTATTTTTGAGTATTTTTAATAAGATATTACCAGCATGAGGATAGCGCTCAGCATTTTGATACTATACATTTCTCTGTCAGAAGGAAATGTCTCAAGTCAGGCAAGGTATAAAGTAAGCCAAGTTAATAAAGCTATTAAAAAGCCATGATCATCCTTCATGATATTTATGATAAAAATGTAACATTAGGCATGATAGCACACACCCTATATCCAGATAATTTGAAAGACTGAACCAGAGATTCTTCCTATAAATATATTGAATATATTAAATGTTTGAATTTTTATTTGGAATAATACCTTCACTTCTGTCTTTAAAATTAATAGAATGTACAACATTGGATATCTGTGTTATATGTTTAACTTTAGGAGAAAGTATTAAATGCTATGTTCATAGTATTCAAAATAAGTTATATATGCATGTTCTCTGTGTTAATAAAATAGGTCCCATTTTTTTCAATTTGTTGAGTTTTTGTCTTCTAAGCAGACATGGCTATTTCATTTTTGATAAAGAAAATATATGAATTTATTCCTTCATTACATGAATAAAAAGGATTATCCTGATCAACCTTTGTAAATTAAACAACTCTTGTATTTTTTGTGCAAACCTCTATTTCAAATAATGTGATATGCTTTGTATATTTGAGCAAGTAATTAACCAGTAGTTAGGTAAATATTTTTCAGACATGGTTTTTCCAAAACTGATAATCATTAATATCATTATGTATATGTATATATGATATTTGTGATAAGAATGTTTGTATAGGTAAGGGGATGAATTTAAGTAATCAATTCTCTCCTTGTACTGTGAGTTCTAGTGATTGAAGTCATATCTTCAGCATTGGTGTCAATTATATTTACTTCTGAGACAATTTGCAGGCACACATCTATATTCTTAGTCTCTAACTGTATAATTTATGATTGGCATATATCTAGAATTTATGAGTTATATGGTAACTCTGTGTTTAATCTATTCATCATATTGCATGTGGGGTTTGCTTACATTTTACTACTTTTTGTGCCTTCAATATTAACAAAATAAAATCTTTGGAGGCTAATCTCTATTCCACTTCCTGTATAAGTTTGTACATAATGATTATTAAATTTTCCATAAGTGTTGGAGGAGATTCACCAATAATGACTTCTTAGAAAGAAGTTTGCCTTGTGGGAAGAGTTTTAATTACAAAGCCCATTGTTTAGTGCATATAACTCAATTGCGTTTCCTGTTCTTTGTTTTCTTAGTTGTAACTTAATACTGAACTAATTTCAGTACATATTTAGTTTTTATAATTTACTGATATATATTCTTCATGTCATTAAATATATACAATTATAGCACAGATTCAGTATGTTTCTAGTTATACAACACTGGGCACAATCTAATATATGGGCATTTTTCAATACCCTCCAGAGAAATGACAAACTTTATTAACCAATATAACTACTATTTGTACATTTTGAGCCCTCTATCTCATCATGGATGACAGAAGTCTACTGTTGCTCTGTTGCACATTATGGGTCATCTCTGAAAGGCAAATTATACCTTGTATTGCTTCTTCCTGTGGCTTTGTTCATTTACCATAATAATATAAAGTTTTAGCAATGATCTAGAACCTGTCAGACTTTATTCATTTTTATTCTGAAAGATACCATATTCCAGGTAAATATACCATTTTATTCATCAATTCTCAGAGATGGGAATGTTTCCTTATTAAACTATAATGAATGATAGTGCTGTGGAAAAATTTAAAACAAAACAAACAACAAAGCAACTTCCACTAAAACAACCAATGAAATAGGTCTTCATCCCTAGGTCATATTTACAGAAGGACAAATAATATAAAAGGTAAAGACAATATGTTCCACTAAAGGAAATCTCAGTAGTCCTACTGAAATGTTTTATCATGAGAATAACCTAGATGAACCCAGGACATATAGCTTAAAATAACAATCATTAACATGATTAAAAAAATTCAAGGGGTTTAAAAATGACACACAAAGATATCTCAAGGAACTTAAAGAATATATGGCTAATTGCCTGAAAGAAGTCCTAAGAAACATAAGCATGGAACTAATTGAAATTACACAGACAATTCAGAGTTTGAAAAGAGAATCCAACAAAGAAATAGAAATACTGAAGGGAACTGAATTGAAATGAATGAGAAATTGAAATTTTCAGTAACCTCATTAGGAAACTCAGGGAAACACTGCCAATAGAATGGATCAAACAGAAGAAAAACTTTCCTGACATAATAAAGTTGGTGCGTGCACAGCCAACATCATCCTAAATGGAGAAAAACATGAAGCAATCCTATTAAAATAAGGAATGAGATAAAGCTGCTCAGTATCCTCACTCCTTTTTAATATCATACTGGAATCCCTAGTTAGAACCTTAGAACAAGAGAATGAGTTTAAAGGAATACTAACACCAAAAAAAATCAAATTATTCCTATTTGCAGATGGTGTGATATTATGCACAAAACATTCCAAAAATGCTACCAGTAAACTTCTATAAATATTTTACATTACAATTCACTACAGAAGCAAAATTACAGTTATTAAGTTGCAATGAGAATAATTTTAGGGTTGGGGTTTACCACAACATGAGGAATTATATTAAATGGTCAATATTGGGAAGAAACACTAGGGAAAAAACAAGCAGCTTGAAGAAATGATGTTGAAATAATTGGATATCCACATGTAGAAGTATAAAGTTATACACCTATCACTCTGTACAATAGTCAACACCAAATTGATCAAAGACAACAATGTAAAATCTGAAATTCAGAAACTACTAGAAAAAATATGGGTAGTTTTTACAAGATACAAATGTAGTAAAGAATATTCTGAATAGGATCCTTAAGGAATTAAGATCCACAGCTAATGAATGGTACCTCACAAAAATCTTTAAAACAAAGGAACCAATTGAATTAAAAAAGAAGCTCACAGAGTTAGAGAAAATCTTTGCTAACTATACAGCCAATAGAAGATTAATATTTTGAATATACAAAGAACTCAAACAAAGAAACAAACAAAAAAAAACAAGAATAAAAACAAAAACAATAAACAAAAATAAAAAAAAAAAAAAAAAACAAAAGCCAAGCTACGCATTTGAAAAATAGGCTAGGATCTAAATAGTTTTCAAAAGAATAACTAAAAGCATCTAATGTATTAGTTGCTTTTCTATTGCTGTGATAAATTATCACAACTAAAGCAACTTATAAAACAAAATATTTATTTAATCAGGTTTATGTTTCCATGGATTTAGAATTCATGATAGTGGTGCTAAGTCATGACAGGAGAAAAAGCTATGGTCTGTACCTGAAACCACAAACAGCAAGCACAGAGAGCTAATTTGAAATGGCACATGGCTCTCTGCTCCTCCCTGTTCCAGAGACAGCCACATCTCTTGTAGTGCCAGCCTTGTCCCTTAGACAAAATGATAAAGGTCTGTGTGAACAGATTTGCCCTTATTGGGCACCTAGTTACCAGGGCTACCTTCTGCTCTGCATCTGGCAAAGTAGAGATTGTTGTCATCAACTCTGCCCCTTTTGCCAATGCCCCCCATGTTTGTGATGGGTGTGAACCATGAGAAATATGACAACTCACTCAAGATTATCAGCAATGCATCCTGCACCACCAACTGTTTAAACCCCCTGGCCAAGGTCATCCATGACAACTTTGGCATCGTGGAAGGGCTCATGATCATGGTCCATGCCATCAGTGCTACTCAGAAGACTGTGGATGGCCCCTCTGGAAAGCTGTGGCGTGATGGCCGTTGGGCAGCCCAGAACATCATCCCTGAATCCACTGGTGCTGCCAAGGCTGTGGGCAAGGTCATTCCAGAGCTGAACAGGAAGCTCATTGGTATGGCCTTGTGCATTCCTACCCCCAATGTATCTGTTGTAGAACTGGCATGCTGCCTGGAGAAACCTGCCAAGTATGATGACATCAAGAAGGTAGTGAAACAGGTATCTGAGGGCCCACTGAAGGGCATCCTGGGCTACACTGAGGACCATGTTGTCTCCTGCGATTTCAACAGCAACTAACACTCTTCTACCTTTTATTTTGGGGCTGGCATTGCTTCCAGTGATAACTTTGTAAAGCCCATTTACTGATATGATATGACAATGAATATGGCTATAACAACAAGGTGGATGGCCTCCAAGGAGTAGGAAACACTGGACTACCTACCCCAGCAAGGACACTGAGAGGAAGAGAGAGGCCCTTGGTTGCTAAGTAGTCCCTCTCTCAACTCAACCTCCAACATTGAGCATCTCCCTCACAATTTTCATCCCAGGCCCAATAATAACAGGAGGGGCCTAGAAGATCCTGTTAGCCCATAAAACCAATGAGAACTCAAGACAGCCCCTTGAGCAGATAAAATGTAGATTAGTATTTTCTTGAGGCATATTCTTTCAGAAAGAAAGTGGGATGAGTTAGTAGATCACCCTATGCAACAACCAAACTTGCAGGGCCTTGTCAAGAGTTGGTACAGGGTCTCTAAATCAAACAAAAGTGGCAGGAGACACCTCTCCTATGGCAAAATCCCTTATAATTTGTGATACAGGGGAGGGGGCCAAGATGGAAGTTTAGGTCCTCTTCCTTTCTAGGTGACCTCAATTTCCCTTGGCCAATGGGTATCTTCTTATCCTACACCACAGTCAAGGCTAATGACCTTGAGTGAAGGTCTCCAAGTACCCTCTGATAGGACCAGGCCCTGAATTGTTCACAGGTCCCAAAAGGAGGAGGAGGGAAAAAAGGCAACAGAAACGACAGTGGGACCTGAAGCAAGATGTAAAAAAAACTTTTATTTGCCAGATGTATTTGTTATCTTGGTGGCTTGTTGGTGAATATGCTCACTGATTCAAACTGGCTTCTGTCATCTTCTCACTGAATTGCTCTGCTTGACAAAACAGCCTCAGAATTCCATGAACTGAAGTGTACCAAACTGTACTAAACTCACTGAACTCCACTGCATTGTCTGAACTCAACTGAACTGCACTCACTAATGTACCCTCCACTCCTGACTCATCTGCACTGCTCTTACGTAGCTTCTCTTTCCTGTCTTTTCTTGTGAGAGTCAGAAATATCCTCTCTGACTCATTCTGTCAAACCTTTATCTGATTTATCACTTTGTCTACCTCTGATTAGACATAGTTTTAAACATGGATGCTTCCTTGTACAAACTAACTTTACCTCCATTGTTTGGGATTAAAAGTGTATACAAAGTGCATGTCTGTATTTTAGCCAGAGGGATTAAAGTTACTTCCTTCCAGACATATCACAGAGACCTAGAACATCTTTGGATGTGATCCCTTGCCAGAGCAGCCATGTTGCTGGACTAATATTCCTCTACAGCAAGGTCTTTTATGAGCCAATTTTCATGCTGATGCCCTGGAGTCATCTAGGCTGGCTGATGTCAGGAAAGGAAGAAGAGGAAAAGCTTATTGAGGGGGTTGGCCACTGATGGAGGGGACACCAATTAGAATACAAGTGTGCTAGGACAAGAGAAAGGGACAATGGCCAGGGATCCAGTTGTATTGAAGAGACACAAGCCTCAGTAGCACCCACAGGGACCTCTGCAAGTAAGATCTCTGGAGACAGAAATGCCTAGAGGACCTGACATCTGTGACACCAACACCTCCAGTATTACCCAATCTAAGTCTTTTTAGTCCTGGGCACTAACTAATTTCTGACAAATGATTCTGTCTTGATGAAGGAAACACAACTGGAGCCTAGGTGCCAGTCTTTGAAAGACATTCAATTCAGCATAAATACTTATTTTTATACACTAATATAAGTATAGTTCCAACATCTCATCAACTAAGCTTTATTTTGAAGCAGACAGAGGATTCTATAGAGACCCACAATTGGTCATGATTGAAAGAATAAATGACCATGGGGTGGAGCAGTGTTGAGCCTCAGATGACATATTTGCAACATAATCTCTGGAGACATTTCAGGAGAAGGAGAAGATTATAGGAACCAAAGGATCAGAATCAATGTCTTTTAGGCATAATATGGGTGCTGCTCCCATGAAATTTGAACAATATAGTTGTCTCCATAATGACCACACAAGTCCACAGGAAGATGGATAAGGAAAGTTTTCTAGTTTCTAACCCCTAAATGAAAAGCTACAGAGAGTGAATGGCTTCTGGAAGAGGAAGAATTAATTTTCTCCAGGGATGAACACACAAGTAAGCTATCCATTTCCCCAGTGGCCATCTCTAAGCGTATGTATACATAACAAATGCTAAATGGATTTTGCAGGTTATATATGTGTGTACCTTTTATGTTTCATAATATATTTATAATTAATGACCACTTTATGTTTTACCAATAATAATTTAAAAAGAAGAGAGCATGGATTCTAGAAGTATCTGGCAAAGGACATGGGATGAATTGGATAGAAGAGAGAAAATATAGAAAAAAAATGTTCATACTCTATGTTCATGTAAGAAATTCTCAAAAAAAGAGGCATAATTGGACTTTATCAAAATTTTTAGCACTCTATGAGCAAAATGAATAATCCTTATAAAATGTATAAATTTATTTTGGCAACATGGTTTTAGAAACTAAATTATACATATATATCAAACAGAATTATTGTGAAAAAATCCAATATAACTTCAATTAAGCATCTAAATTATACACTTAATTGTAGTTTTAAACTGCACTAAACTGATTAGCATATATTTTCATTTGAAAAATGCTTAATGTGAGGTGAATATTGTACTTATGTACAGCCTCAAATCTATTAGTTATTTCTACTGCAAAATGGCAATGGATTAATTTATCAAGTTTATTTTTTGCTGCATCTACAATTTATTATTAATCTAAGATTTTTTTCTTTCTTAAATCTGCAGTGCGAAACTTCAGGAAGTTCATTACTTTTATGTATAAATGCTACATTTATGCAGCTAGCTCTTTCAACTCTAGTGTTCCTAGTGCTGATGCATGATTTGGCTGAGAGTGCTACTCAAACACTCAAATAGTCATCAAGGGCTTTAACATTGTTAGTTTGGGAAAAGCCTGTGTGAATTACCACCTCTGGTTTTTCTTTGCCCCATTAAAGTCAGAGTCCTTAGAATACACATAATATCCTGTTTTGAAATGTAAGTAAAAATGTGTTGCTTTGCAACAAAGAATACTAGCCTTAAACTAATTATTTTTCCCTCAAATTAAGTTACAGTGTAATGATAATGGACACTGTTATTGTTTAGGGTGTACATTATTATCTCATGAAGAAAATTGAAGTAATTCTCAATTAAATATCAATGGCATCAGGTTTTTTATTAAAGTTATTTTATAAATAGAAATGAGAAGAAAGATTCAGTTATGTGTAAAGACACATGTCTTTTCCTGACCAAATTGTTTATGCTCTAATTTTGGTGTCTCCTAATAGGAAGTTGTGATTTTTATTTTTTTAAATAGAATATAGACACAGAAAAATCAAAACAGAAACAGGAAAGATAGTTTTAGGGTTCATATGTACTGTTTAAGTTAACACAGTCTACACAATCTATGACAGCCCTCAAAATATAATGGTCTTGTAGAATATTCATCTTAGAAAGATTCTAAGAGTCTGATGTAGAGTCCAATGAGAAACTACACCTCTTGCCTTCTATATTATTTTGATTGAAAGACATGTTTCTAAACTAAGGTCAGCTATAGGCTTTCTATTAATGTATTTGTTAATTTATGCTTTGAGAATTCCATAAGCATTTCCAATGGATTAGGTTCATATCCAGCTTTCCATTGCACTCAGTCATCCTTGAAATAATGTTTCCTGCCTTCTTTTGTTCAGTCATGGTAATGGGTTAAATGGATTGATCATTTTTCTTTCCCTTTGTATTTTCCTTAGAATCAGCTAAGATTAGAGATGAGGACTAGTCAACATCCATTTCATTTCTTTCAATGACCATTAGCACCTTGAAGTATGTAGGCAATAGTAGGTTTTCCATGAACACATGCTAATTTAAAAGGTAACTTTCATGTCATAATGAATTCATGAAATGTGAGTGTTTTGTATATAAGTATGACTTTAGTATTTACTCATTGGCAATTTACCAAATTTCTGGAAGCATAAAATCAGATATGACACTTGTTCATTCAAATATAACAAAGAATAGCTAGAACACTACTAAATAAACTTTGACTTTGATAAATATTGATTTACTTTTTAAATTACCTTTAATATGACTAAAATTTGTTCTTTGAATTTATATTTTTTTGTAGCCACAGGATAGTAGAACATCATCACTATCCCTATGAGTTGCTTTTCTGTTGCTGGAATGAAACACCATGACCAAGGCAAAAGTTTGGTTTTCTTATGCTTCCACAACTTTAGAGTCCTTGATACTAGAGAAGTAAGGCAGCTGTAGAAAGCAGGCATGGCAGCTGAAGAATGAGAAGCTGAAGAAAATAAAAATTTAAATCTGAGAAAGGAACTGGAACCAGTTGATGTTTTTTATTTTTTTTTTAAATTGATTGATTCCTTTCTCAACGATATTTCTCTTTTTTATTAATCATTTTATTCATCTACATTTCAAATGATAACCTACTTCCTGGTTTCCCTCCACAAACCCCCCATGCCATCTCCTCTCTGCACTCTCCCCTATGCCTCTGTGAGGGTGCTCCTCCATCCACTCACCAACTCCTGCCTAACCTCTCTAGCATCCCCTATACTGGGGCATCAATCCTCCACAGGACCAAGGCCTCTGGCTGTAAGAGTCTGCATATGTATTAGTCAGGTGCTAGCAGAGTCTCTCAGGGGACAGCCATACCAGGCTCACGTCAGCAAGTGCTTCTTGGCATCAGCAACAGTGTCAGGGTTTGGTGTCTGCCGAGATGGGATGAATCTCAAGGTGGGGCCACCTTTGGATGGCCTTTCCTTCAGTCTATATTCCATTTTTATCCCTGTCTTTCCTTTGCACAGGAACAGATCTGGGTTAAAAATTTTGAGGTGGGTGGGTGGCCCCATCCCTCAACCTGGTGCAATTCTATCCACTGGATATGATCTCTTTATGTTCTATCTCCACTTTGCTGGGTATTTCGGCTAAAGTTATACCCATTGGGTCCTGGAAGCCTCTTGCTTATCTGGCATTTGGGACTTTCTATTGGCTACCCTTAGTTCTTCATCCTCCACTGCTACATATTTCTATGCAATTTTCTGACCATCTGTACTTCTCTCCTGTCCATTCCAATACCTGGACCTGTTGGGCTCCATTTTGGCCCTGGTTTGGGCTTTGAGGATGAACCCTATCCTGGATTGAGTTTCTGTGGCCTTGTGGGTGAGCCTAAGCCTGGCTCACTTCCATATCTGTGTAACTCATCAAGACCTGCTTGGCCCTGCCTCTGCCCTGCCATTGCTGATGTAAAGTTTTGCCATTGTCCCTGTCAGTTACCCCATACCCTCTGTCCCTAGAGTCTTCCGCTCTGGGAGGCTCATGGAGGTTCGATTCTGGAGAGAAGCAGAAGCACGAGATCTTTGACTGAGTTGGTTCCATGTGGCAACAGGCAGACGCTAGGCTGTGAGAAGCCCCTGTGGTGCCCCCAGGCCGGGAGAGAACTCAGTCTAAAGTTCTGTGAGGGGCAGAGCTCTTGGATGGGGACCCCCAGACAAGAAGGCTTTAAGGGTATCGACTGGTCTCAGATTCCTGGCCTCCTAGGGCCCGCCAGAAGCCATGGAAGAGTTGAGACTGGGGGCATGTGGGCTGGACTGGCCTGCAGCAGAGAGGCCGAGAGGGAGAGCTCCAGCAGCACCCCATTGGGTGAGACTCTTGGTTCATCACTCACTTGGTAGGGCAACTCAGATTGCTTGCTTGAAGAGGCAGTCGCCATGGCTGGAATGCAGAGAGGTCCTCCAGGTGGGAAGATAGGTGCTACAGCTGTGGCTACAGCAGTTCATTAAAGGCCTTCTCCACGTTTCCCCACCGCAGGCCCCTAAAGACAGGAGGAAGTCCAGGGTTCCAAAAGGCTTTATTTTCATAGCAGATGGTAGTTGAATCTGGATGTACCCCATTTAGGTGAGGGCAGACCTGACTTAAACAGGGAGGGAGGAGGGAAGAGGGTATTTGAAAGAATACTTAATTGGCTACACCCTCTGGCCGTTAGGTATCTCATTAATGTGGAGATCTCTCTAGGGCCTGAGGCCTGTAGTCATGCCCTCTACCTGTGGAGGGGGTGGTAGGATTGTTGCCCTATGTGACTGAATGGTGCAGATCAAATGGAGGTCTTAGACCATGTGTCAGGAACCTGGGTTCTGGGGGTGTGGCTGAACACCTGCTGTTGTCCCATCAGGGTCTGAGGTTTGAGACCTGTGCCCAACCAAGAACCAAGCTATTCTTTCTCGGTCCCACATGTACCAATACTTCTTGATTAGAGTTTCCTCTTCCACTACTACTCCAAGTTCCACCCCATCTCCTCTCCTCTTCCCTCCATATCTACTCTCTTTCTGTCACTCATTAGGAAAAACAGGCTCTTAGAAACAATGACCAACATGACAAGCTTATCAGATAAAGCCAATATTACTTTATTAAAACTGACCATGGCAAACCAACAGAAGGAAAAGAGTCCTAATAGCAGGCACAAGAACCAGAGAGCCCCCATTTGCACAATCAGGAGCCCCATAAAAGTATTAAGTTAGTAGATATATTATAATCCACAGAGGGTCTTGCACTGATACATGTAGCACCTGTGCTTGTTATCTCAGTCTCTGTGAGCCCATAGAACTTAGCTTACTTGATTCAGAAGGCCCTTCAGGCTCTTACATTCTTTCTGCCTCTTCTTCCACTGGATTCCCTGAGTTCTGATGGTAGCAATTTGATGAAGACCTCCGTTTTTTAGTCTGGCTATGGGTTTCTGGATCTTTTCCAATCTGCCATTAAAAAAAAGCCTTTCTGATGATGACTGGATAAGGTCATGATTTATGAATATAGTAGAATATCTTTAAGAATAATTTTATTGATGTTTTTAAACAAGTAGGTAAGAGTTTTTAATTTTAGAGCCTGTCCTTCTGATGTAATTTCTCTGGCAAGGATGCACAACCCACACCTCTTAAAACGGAATCATTATAAGTGTTCAAATGGCAAAGACTATAGTTGATATTTCTTATTCAAATAATACATAATTCCAGAAATTCCAACATAATAGTTTTATTGATTATTTGGAAATTTTACATCATGAATTCAGATCACACTCACTTCCCAGTTATCTCAGGTCTACCACCCCCACCCTTGTGACCTCCTCCAAAAAACAAAGTATAAAATGAAGAAAAGGAAGAAGAAGGAGGAAGAGGAGGAGAAGGAGGAAGAGGAGGAACAGGAAGAGGAGCATAATCAAACTCCTAGTTGGAAGTCCTGTAAGGAAAACTTAATAATTCCCCACTTATATCCTACCAGAAACGATCAATTGTGGAGAGCTACATCTTAAAACTTATGTTTCTACATATAACTGATCCTTTTTGATGTGTAATAGTCTATTTTCTCTATCAACTTCCCTTTTTCTATGTATTTATTTAAAAGCTCTATGAATCTATTCTAACAGGTTTCTCTCATATAGCTTATTATGTTCATGGCAAATCCATAAAGTAGCATGTTGCAGAATTTCTTGTTATGACTAATTAAGCCATATTTGCATGTCTAGTTTTTAGTTTATGGATACTTTGTTTGGTTTCAGTTTTAGAAATCATGAATAATGTAATGAATATTGACCACATTTCTGTGGTTGGTTGGTGGTGCTTGATTTGTTTGTTTTTGTCAGTCCTGTCATAATGTTTGAGTCCTACTCTAGGTCTCTAAGTCATCTAACTTTTTGTTTCTGGTCATCCAAGTATTGTCATGGATTGGGCCTTAGGTTAGATGAGTCATTGGTTGACTGTTCTTCCAAGTTCTGAGCCACCATTGCCTCAGTACATATTGAGGACAGGACAGTTTTGAGTGGAAAGCTTTGTCTCTGGGTAGTTGTTCTATCCCACCACTGGGAGTCTTGTCAGATTATCGAAGAAGACTGATTCAACCTTTGTATCCTTCCTTACTAGGAATCCTCACTAAGGTCACCCTTATAGGCTTTAGGAAGTTTCCATGACATTAGGTTTCCACATCTCCTCCAAAATGCCCCTCCTAGTCCAGTCATCTCTCCCAATAGTGCCTCTCTCCCCAACCTGATCCCTCCTATTCCAATCCCCATCTACCCTCAGTTCACAAAATTAAATAAATAAATAAATAGATAGATAGATAGATAGATAGATAGATAAATAGATAAATAAATAAAATGAAATAAAGTGTGGTATGTCTACACAATGGAGTGTTTCTCGGATGTTAGGAAAAAAATTTCCATCATGAAATTTGCAGACAAATAGATGGAAGTAGAAAAAAATCACTCTCAGTTAGGTAGCCCAGGCCCAGAAAGACAACCTTATATGAGGCTGGTTAGTGGTTTAAGTAAAGGACTGTACTAAAGTCTACAGACTCAGAGAGACTAATTAACAAGAAGGGCTCCAGTGGAGATGAACAGATCTCCCTGAGAAAGAGAAATTGAATAGATATTGGGGTTATTTTTTCACTTGAATGCAGGTGCCTATGGAGACCAGAAGAAGGTGCTGGATACCCTGGAACTTGAGTTTTAAGGGGTTATGAGCTGACTGATCTGTGTTCTTGTAACATAGCTCAGGCCTTCTGAATTTAGACGCTTTTCAAAAACAGTGCACTTACCCACTGAGGCATCATCTTTACAACCATCTCACCCTGGACAGGGGTTCCAGGTCTCTAAGTGGTCTGAAATTCAAACAGTAATCTAGGCTGGCTGGTTAATAAGCCTCAATAGCTGTTTTTTTTTCTGTTTTCCTAGAGCTGAGTTACAAAGTAACACTGGCATGACTGACTTATGTATGTGAGTTCTGTGGCTCTAACTCGGGTCTTCATGCTTGTCTAGCAACCAATTTATCTATAGAGATGTTGTACCAGCCCCCATATTTTGTTATGAAATATGTATAACTTTACTCTTACATGTCGATTTTTGATCCACTTTCACTGAATTTTGTACATTCTATAAAATATGGGTACAGTTACATCCATTGTTTTTAGCACTATTGAATGAACTTGGCATCCTAATTAAAAATGTGACTGACCACAAATAAGGGTTATTTCTTTAGTCACAATCATATCTAGCTCAGATTATTGACAATTTTAGTTTCTTTAAAAATTAAGTGAATATCTAACATTTCTTATGCATCAAAATTATCTTTTTAATTAAATGACAAATCCATGTCAAAACAAATATTAGGATTACCTTTCCAGATTCTGAAAAAGTCCAACTACTACTAGAGATTGCATTGGATTTATAGACCAATTTGCAAGTATGAAGTACCTTTTAAACAATTTTGATTATTCTGTCCCATATACTTCAATATTTATGAGTTCTTATCACCAAATTAAATATAGTAAATAATTTTGTAGGTTCTCATTAACAATTTATGAGTATATTATATAAAACTCAATCCTGAGTTTTGCATTAATTAATTATAACTCTATTGTTTTATCAATGAAATTATTTTCTTAATTTTGTCATTAGCTCCTAGTTTGTAGAACACAACTTAATTGCTGAATTTTCATTCCATACTGTTTACTCTTTCATCAATATTACTAATTTTCCTGTCCATTTTCCTGATATTTTCTGTTGCACTGGTGACCTTCCTCTTCAAGCTCAGCATTGGATTTATATTTGTAATATTTTTGAAGTTATTGCTCATTTGTACTAGTGAAGTTTTGAAATCTTCATCCACATTTTAAATATTTTTTTTTTTACTTTTGATTGGTTCTTTGTGAATTTCGCATTGTGTACACCAATCCCACTCATCTCCACATCCCTTTGTACCTGCCCTCCACCCTTGCAACCTCCTCTTCCAAAACTAAAAAGAAAACAAAGTATGAAAAATGTTGTTGTGGAAGACCTGCAGTATGTCACAGTGTGTCCTACTGCATACCCTTTTGACCACACTTATTTGCTTGCAAATATTCATTGCAATGAGTCATAGGTCTTATTCAAGGTCTCTGGCTTCTGCTATAGTATCAATACTGGATCCTCATTGGGAATTCTCTTGGATACCCTGTTGTTGTCCTGTGTCATGAGAATTCTACAGATTTGGATCTATAGGACCAGTCCCTTTACGTGCTCCAGCAATACCTAAGTAGGTAAATGTTGGGGTGGGCCAACTAAAAGCCCTGGAATTGGGCATGAGTGGTAACTGAGCTGGTTGTCCTGCTAGCTATCCTGCACCCATACCACCAGGGCCAGTTCTACAGATCTGCCTCAGCTAGCTCATCCAATGCTGCAGCAACCAAGAGGCAGAACAATCTCTCCTACACTCACTCACGCCCTTGCAGCTGGGTCACCCATACTCATCCAGTAGGGCCAGCTCTATTTTGCTGCCCAGGAGCCATGCATGCCCTATTATCCCAAGTGTTGCAGCAGGCAAGGGGCTGTGCCAGCCCTCTTATTCTCTTGAATCCCTGGGCTAG
Organism: Mastomys natalensis; assembly: GCA_021653895.1. Classification (NCBI taxonomy): domain Eukaryota; kingdom Metazoa; phylum Chordata; class Mammalia; order Rodentia; family Muridae; genus Mastomys; species Mastomys natalensis. Next base: position 10,634 of record JAJTUV010003064.1, on the reverse strand, counting down.
CTCTTGTGCCTGCTGCTGGTGGACAGAAGCTAGGGGAGTACTTTTTTTTTTTTTTTTTTTTTTTTTTTTTTTTTTTTAATATCTCACCTCTGGACTCAGTAGGTGAGTTGCTTTTATTATTTTTGTTTTGTTTCATTTGTGGAGTTTTCAGGTGTTGCCTATTGTTTTTAACACATGTTGTATTTCTTTGATGCATGGAAAAACACAGGGTACAATAAACCAAAAAGAACAATAAAGAAAATAAAGGAAAAAAAGTTTACTGGATAATGATTAAAGGTATGAATAAAATTAAATTTGTTCCGTATTCTCCTCAATAATATTAGTTAGTAAAAGTAAATAAATGTAAAAATATTGCTAAGTCAGTAAGGGTCCCTGGGGGTTATTTGGACCATAAAATCTGCATACGTGCAAAGTCTGTCTTTGTAATTCCATAATCTGATACTGTATGTGTGAATTGAGTATGATTCAAAAGCTTCAGAATTTTCAGAGTCAATAGCAGTGACTGGCTAGTAGGATGATCACATGCTCAATGCTATCAAACTTCAGTATTAGTCTCAGTGGAGACCTGCTTCCAGCAACCAAGAATGTGGCCCTTTCCTTAATCACACTACTTCTGGACCGAGTCTACTGAGCCATTTTACAGGCTTGCTAGTGTCTATTCCCACAGCTGCCTCCCTGGGCTGTCTCTAAGCCTAGGGCTGTGGGAGATTAGATGGAGTCTTACTGGCTGTCTCTGTCTGTAGCTGCTACTCCTGGGGGCTGCAGGGTAGGTCGGTTTCCAAGGATGAGTCATCTCTCAAGTTAGCAGCTGTCCCTTATCTCTGAGTTACAGAGAGTGATATAATGGAGTTTCTCTCCACTTCTGGCCAATCTGTAGACTATTACTTTCCCATCAAATCCTGCAGCTGTTTTTGAATTTTATAAAGACTATGGGTTGGGCTAGAAAGTAGGAGTGAGTACAAGATCCTTATCCCCAGGATTGCCTGGCTTATGTCTTAGAGGAGTCTTTAATTGGGAAGCCAAGAATCAGGAGCTAAGTTCTGTTTAGTTTTTGTTTTCATTAGTCACCATCATTTTTCTACACAAGTTTCAAATATCCTGAAGGGGGTTTTCCTCTCTTTCTTTATAATATATTCTGATATTTTTGTTTGTTTGTTTTCATATCCTGACTCTTCTGTGTTACTAGGTCACATGGAGGCAGTTTGTAGTCAATCATATTTCCAAATGAATCATGTAACTATTTTTACATTAGTTTATATGAAGTTAATACATTATTTTGTGATGTAAAAATAATTCTTAGAATAAATTTTCTTTATAGTAGATCATCCATTATTTGTGCTGGTGGCTAAAGTTTGATAGTATTTTGCTGAGAACTTTTTGTTTGTATTTGAGGGATTAATTGGTGGCATGTATACACTACCATGACTTCAATGTTCTGAATTTCTTCAAATTCTCCCAAATTGTCTATTTTTTGTCTCTCCCCATGTGTTTCTTCAGTTAAATACTTAGTTATAATCCCGTGCTATCTTTTGGTGTTTTCTCCACATTGGTTTAATAGTCTTTAATCAGAAAATGGATGGATGAGTGAATGAATGCATGAAATTGCAGAATGCAAGATATGCTGAATCAAAAAAAGAGAAGTCAGGGCTCTACCTGGGCCTTTGCCTCCATGGCAGAAAATCAAAATACTACCAATGATCCATTTACCCAGCATTTCCATAGGCATCAAAAGTGTGGTGTTATTTTGCATGCTTCCTCCTCACACCTAAACATTGTCTCAATATGAGGATAATTTCAAAAGGGTGATCCATGGAACTTCATGTCTTCCAAGCCACATATTTCTGTCACTATAACAAGGAGCTGTTCTAGCTATACGTTTTCATTCTGTGCTGAAGATGTCTATACCATATGCCAATGCCCCGCATGATATCTGGTGTCAACATAGAACAACAATGACAACCTTAGAATAATTACCTTTTAAGGTAATTAAGACAAAGCATATTTCTCTCTCTTTTTTTTTAATTTTTTTTACTTTTTTCTTATTCTTTAATTTTTTTTTACAGTCCAGACTTTATGCCCCTCCTGGTCTACCCTCCAACTGTTCCACATCCTCCTCCCCCACCCCCACCCCAATCTCCAAGAGGATGCCCCAACCCCCAACCCCACCTCATACCACCAGACCTCCCCATTCCCTGGGGCCCCAAGTTTCTTGAGAGTTAGGTTCATCTTCTCTCACTGAGTCCAGACCCGGTAGTCCTCTACTGTATATGTGTTGGAGGCCTATATCAGCTGGTGTACACTGCCTGGTTGGTGGTTCAGTGTCTGAGAGATCCTGGAGCCCAGGTGTGTTGAGACTGTAGATATAGTATGGCCCTCCTCCTCAGAAAATGCAATCCAATGAGGGAAAGAATAGAAAATCAGAAAAATATGCTTTTCAATTAAACTCATTTCCTTAGATAGACAATTTATTATCTGGGGAGTATTTCCTGATTACCTGATAAAATTAGAACATCCTGTAGAAAAAAAGTAAACTAGCACTTTCTTTTCTTCCCTCTTGCTATCTATTCTGTGTGTATATAATTTGTACAGTAACTTCACAGCCATCAGATCCTTAATCTTGTTTGAATTTGTACAAAAGAAATCAAGAATACCCACCTTCATGTAAGAGACAGACTATGGACTTCCCCAAGCTAGAAGAAAGAATGATGCAATGATAATTTGTACCTAGACTGAAATGATTCATATCTTTCTTCCTAGGAAATCCCTGGATCTTTGGGTGTATAACACTTAGGGTTTTGTTGCTGTTGTTCATTTGTTTTTGTTTTTTATTTTAATTTTTTTAACTAAGCCTGTGACTTGTAATACCTTAATGTAAATTATATCCCAACACATTTAATTACCCAAAGCACAAAAATTCTGCCATTCTGCCTCTGAATAGTTGCACATAACTTCTGATAACTGGAATCTCACCTCCTCAGTTGTTCCTTCTTTCAACTTGTTCTTTCTGTCTTAACACATATTTGACCATTTTCCTTGTATGATAACTATTCCCAGACTCTGTGATTCCTTCTGCAAGGAAATGCCTTACTTTTCTATGTACCTGACCCCAATATGTTTTCCAAACAGAAAAGATTTGGTAAATGAATGAGTAAGTGAGCAGTCTTTATTAAGATTTGTTATTATGTCTTATTTTCTTACAAATTCTGGAAAAGAAATGCATACTACATTTTAATTTTATAGAATAGACTAAAAGAATTAAACCAACCAAATTTAACATTATATAGTGTTTCCACTATTTTTGAACAAACAGTAAAAATTGTGTTATCAGTTTCAATCATAGAGTTTAGAGGTAATACACTTTCCCTTAAAATGAGTAACATTTAACATTAACCCCAAATGAAATAGTTAAGGAAACCTCAATTAGCATAGTGATACTGTTCTACTGAGCCTAAATTTGATTTCCCCTGACTGCTCTTTTCAAAATTAGAGGGAATCCATGGCAAAAGGGATCCCTCACACTGGGTATGAGAAACCAGTGATCAGCGCTCTACAAACCATGCATTTGGGCTTCCATTTTCAGAATCATTTAAGGCCAAGGCCCTTTCTTCCTCATCTCTCAAAGCCTCTTCATACCAGACTGAGAAATCAGATGGGTCACACCCATTCATCTTTGCCAAGAATTCCAAAACTTTCATCTTGGTAGTTTCAGCATGGGCCCTTGGACCCACAGGAACTCAAAGCATGGAGGCTGGCTATTAGGCACCTCCTGATATTCCAGGTAATTTTGCTGCACTAGATGTATGGTGAGGAACTCCCTGGGATCTCCACAAATGAAGTGCTCTTCCCCATCATACACTCCCACCAGTTTCAAGAATTCCCAGATTCTTTCTTCAGAAGCACGGTTCCCTTCTATGAATATTACACCCAGAATAACTATCAGGAAAGCATTTCTAGGCAGCCTATCACTGTCACTCAGCATATCCTCATAGGTGAGGTTCAGTGAGTTGACAAAGACATAAGCACTGCTTACGAGATCACTTTCCTTTATATCAATCCCAAAGGTCATCTCCAAGCATTTAGATGCTTCAATGAAAATGACAGGAAAATGGTTCTCATACTCTTTAGTGACAACCTCATGGATTTCATTTAATGTGATGGGTTCCTTCATTTTATACTTGCAAATGAAAAGAAACACCAAATTGGTAGCCTTTTCTTGTATTACAGCATTGAGCAAGGAGTCAGGGTCTTCTGGAGACAGGATGACACCTGAACTCTCTTCCTCATGGCCAACTGCCTCATCCAAATTTCCCCTAAAGCAGGTGAGGGGAAGAAGCTCTGAGCATTCTGAAAAATGCCTAGCATCCCAAGAGCAAAGCCCTCATTCTCCACCAGGTTGCTCTGAAACAGAGAAAAGAAGGAGGAGGAGGAGGAGAAGGAGGAGGAGGAGGAGAAGGAGGAGGAGGAAGGAGAAGGAGAAGGAGGGGAAAAAGCAGCTGAAGAGATACTTGAAGGTGACAAAAAGATGGAAGTTATGTCATCTTCATCTCCGGTCTCTTCTTCCTCATCCACTTCATCATCAGACTCTTCCTTTTCCTCTTCTTGATTATTTTCTTCATCTTCTTCTTCCTTCTCAGTGTTATCTTCCTCCTGCTGCTCATTGCTATGTTCTTCTTCTTCATTTTGGACCTCCTCCTCTCCCTCTCTCTCCTCTGTCTCAGGTGTGGGAACTACTGGGAACACCACCTCATCGTTTCAGTTGGATTCTGGAAGTTTTCATCTTTTCCAGGCTGAGGCGTGGGTGTTTTCCGTAGCGAAACATTATTTGACTTTCTGGAAACAGAAGACAAAACTATAAACAGGACTGTCGGTGATAAGATACCACAGGTGAAAGTGGGAAGAAAACAGCAGAGTGAGCATCCTGAAAGGCCAATGTATGCTCTGAAATCTCAGACAAAAAGGCAACTTACCTGTTATCACCAGGTGATATGGAATATCCTCAGAGTTCTGCAGCCTTCTACCTGGCTTGTCCTTTAGAAACCTATAGAAGAACATGACAAAGGTTCTTAGGATTCAGCCAGATGGTTGAATCTGACTTCAGGAAGTCAGACTTGGTGTCTCTGTGTTCTACAGCATAATGTTTGTGTATATTGAGGTATGTACCACATTTAAGGCTCTTCTAGGGTGAAAGCCCCCATCTGTGCTCATGTTTACCCTAAGAAGGGATGGATTATACCCATCTGACAGACTGAGGTCACATTTGCAGGACAGAGCTAAACATTTCTGACACAATGAAGCAAATGTGATGGAGCACAATTTCCAACAATATCAGACTAAACTGAATGGCAGGAAGTGCTAACCTAAATGCAGGGATCACAGAGCTCCAAGGCTAGAGGCACTTTCATTGTTTTTTTCATTAATTTATTTACTCATTCATTCCCTTTAAATCTTGATCACAACCCCCTCCTCCTCCTGGTCCCCTTCCTCACGCATTACCTCCCCATACACCCATCTCCCTTTCTCCTCTTTATAATCATAACTTTCATATTTCTCCCTCTGTTTTCTGTTTTCTGGTCTGTTCCCTCAGATTTATCACTGAACTCTTTGAGTGAAACAATAGGGCAAGAAGCACATTTGACCATGTACACAGTTCCTCCAAGAGATAAAATCAGGCCATAGTTGAGCTTAGCATGACTTCTGTCCTGCAAAGAATAGGGACTGTGTCCTCATTCCTGATTCAGGATTCTTACCTGATGAACTCTGGGCAGATTTTCCCTTCTGGTGATCTGCTATTCCTTTTTCCAGACACCTTTCTCCTCCGATGAAGATGTTTACTTCCTGAGAATACAGACAACAGTGATATTGGTTAAGCTTTGCCCTAAGAACTGCAAGTCTTCTCTACTATAACAGAATTAAAGTAAGGCATTCCTAACTCTCCAGATAGTTGCCCTGGGAAGTCCCAGGTAATTTGGAACTGTTACATATCCTTGAGGAAATGAGATTCTTAAGAGGGTGCTAGACTACAGTGTGTAAAGGAGGAATTCCAGCTTTAGGAAATAAACATAATCATGCCCTCAGAAAGGCCTGGCAGCATTAATTAGGATTATTTTCCTCCTCTATAAATGTAATGGAACTGATCTTCCCTTTTGCCTAGCTGCCCGTGGGTGCTCCAGACAGAGAAAGGTGTATGTTACTTTAGTGATTTCAATTTGGGAGGACTTCTGTGAAGAGACTAGAATGTGATTCGCAGCAGAAGAGTGCCAAGTTTATAAAGTATCAATGAGAGGACTCTTATGTCAGAATTTTCCTAGTTCTCTATCACTGGGGCATTCTCTTAGATATTTTCTAAGGCAGAGAATCCCTCCCATAGTTTTAAAATACAACCCTCTTCTAATAGGACAGAACTCTCTTGAAATATCAATATAAAATTATGTTTTATAGGCGTTACTGCTCCATGCCTGATCTCAGTGTACTTGATAAGGCTGGCTGATTAAGCAGGACCAACACTACTAATTTCTGAAGGGAAAAAGGAGAGTCTCACTCTTTCCAAAGCATCCCCCTCCTCTTCTTTTAGAGTCTTCATAAGCCTCCTTTGGGTTTTTTTCCCTTAATGATCTATAATCAAGTACCTTAGCAAACAAAGCTATTTCCCTACTATTTTTATGGGAGAAGGAAAAACTCTCTTTCCTCAGTCATGTCCCCCAAGACTGGAACTCCTACATATAGTGCCTGGTGGCCAGTACTCTGTTGAAAAGATCCAACTTTCTTAGCTTCTCAGCACAGAAAAACAGAAGTGTCCTATTGCTCAACCTGCCTGACGTCACACAGTGCTAAGGAAGATAGTGGCAGACTCTTCATTGTTCCTCAGTCCTCTCAGTCCTCCCTAGAGTCTGACCTTGATTTTCTCCATGCAAGAATTAAAATGGAAAACCAGTGTCAATATCCTAGTCAAGTTCTTACCTCTCTTATTCCCTGACCTTTTCTCCAGGGTAGCAAAATGCCTTCTACTGCAACATGGCCTTGAGCCTACTTAAGAAATTGCCTGGATAAGCAGCACTGAGGATTCATCCCATTTTCTATAGGGAGAGGGTGACAAAACTGCTCTCTCAAGGTCCTATTTTCACTGTTTTTGAAAGCTCACATTCCTACACAACGATAATCAGAGTCCAACCCTTCCACAAAAGCCTCACCCTCTAAACTTACAAAACACTAGAAAAAGTAGAATCCTTGGAATGACTGAAGCTTCCCTGGAATGAATGCTGTTTGAGAAAGTAGGACAGCCTCTTTCTATCTGTGAGAAAGGGGTAGGCCCCAAATCCTCACATTGCTACCCTCATGTTTCCTATAATTAAAACTGCTCCCCTGGCACCAGAGTCCAGCCACCTCCCCTGAAGCCTCATCTCACACGAACTCGGCATGAAAGGTAAAACAAAGAACATGAGTCCATTGGCCTTGGGTGTTCCTAAAGCTTCCCCATTAGCAACCAAGACTGTATATGCCTTTCTGAGGGACGAAAAGGCTCCCATTATACTTTAGCATCTTTCCACTCAAGGCTGGGACTATTCCTGTAATGAGTTGAGTTTAGCTCCCCACCTAAAAGCCTTTCAACAATAGAAGGATTCATATACCCCTATTATGTCTGCTGAAGAACAAGTCTCCCAATTCTCCACCCATGTCCTTCCAAGGCCCTCTCTTTTATATTCGCTCGGACTTGAACTTATGCCTGCCTAACCCAGCTCTGCCCACTCTCAATGCCTTAATGCTTTCAGTATCCCACATGAAAGCTGGAAAGTACATACAACTTACCCTTTCTGGATCGTACCTTAGATAAATATTGTACAGACCCCTATATGTATGAGTCCAATCCTCCCTTAACTTATTTCACTCTCACAGCTCTCTCTCCTCAATATTTCCTGAGGTTGGAACTTGTACTCCGCTAATCCCAATGCTATCTCACAAAAGGCCTTACCTCTCTTAGACTTCGGACAGAGAGCTCCAGGTAGCAGCCACCACCCTGGAACAGACTGGAAGCCTCTGGGGCAAAAGTCTGAGCAAGCAAGTTTGGCCACACCTCTTTTTGTAGGGAAAGGCAAAGCCCCACAGTTCTTTTGAGTCTCCTCCCACTCAAGGATGAGCCTGGTCCTGAACCAGTTTTAGGCTCTTCTAAAAAACCTCAAGTCCCATAGTCCTGATACTGAAGTTGTGGAAACAATGTTTAGACTTGCAACCTTGCTTAGATATTCCCAGAGCCACAATCTAGTCAAAGAGGACTAAAGCCTATTATTTCTGTAAGGGTGGGAAGGTTCCCATCTGCCCTTCAAGGTCCTCCAACCCAGATTAGGCCCTTCCTGAGTTCTCTCCTGTTCCCAAAGCCTTAGATCCCACAGACTCGTGACACTGAATTTATGGAAACAATGTTTATAGCTGCAACCTTGCCTAGTAATTCCCAGGGCACAACCTAGTTAAGGATCACCGTCATCTGTTTCTGTACTGTTTGGAGAATTTCCTTCCAGGACCCTAACCCTTAAGGCTAGGACTCTCCTGAAATGAATGGGGCTCACTACCTCCCCCAAACAACTCATCACCCTCAGCCTACCCACTCTGAATGCTTCCTGTATAAATTCTGGGAAAGGCAAGGCCCAAACTGCTATACACATGGGGGAGTAGAAGGTTTCCAAGGCTCCATCACAATCCTCAATTCATTTTTTAGGAGGTCTCTCCTCAATATTTCCCAGTGCTGGGACAGCTTCCTTTGCTGACCTAAAAATGTTCATCTTCCTTGGATTCCCCACATGGAATTCAGGGAAACAAATTCTTTCATCCAAAAGTTGATACTGAACCTCTAGACAAGAGGGAAACTCCTTAGAAATACAGGAATAGAGGCCCTAATATTTATGGAAACAGGGAAAACTGCTAATCCTCCCATTTTTTGCCTTAATGTTTATGAAGTTGGAACTATAAAATCCAAAAGCCTCAATTACCACAGACTATCAATATTGAATCTAAGAAATAGCATACTGTTTATCCAGCCTATACTACACCAGAGATGAGTGCCAGAGTAGACAGGGTTAGCACCATTCTTGTTGAAGAAGGTATGCCCCTCAGTCTTCTCTTGGTACCCTGATAATCCTCCTTCACTTGAATATTTGTCTTATCTGGGACTCCGTTCCAGCAGTCCTAAGTCCAACCTACCCCATATCCTCATCTTTAGTGGACTCTGATCATGATACTTCTGGAAAGAAGCATTTTGAACCATGATCTAAAGAAGAGCACCCTAAGGTAATCTCTTAGACAACCGAATCAGAATTCCCACTGTTTGTTTGTTTTAGGGGGGTGGGGGAGAGAATGCTGCACTCCAAACTCAGTAGTTTACCATACGTCAGAGAGTGGAGTGCCCTCTACCAAAAAGCCCCACCTCTCCTTGTACTCCAGAAATGAAACATGGGGAAAATATTTAGAAATGTGATGTAGCCTGAGATCCCACACCTCAGGAAGTGTATGAGACATATACACAGTCAATAGATATGCATGCAGGCAAAGACATCATATTTGCTGTAATATCTGTGGATGAGAGGAATGTTCGTATTTCTCATTCAAGTTTTACCTCTTCGGGAACAAATTCTATCTGCCTCCTCTAAAGTCTCAATTCCCTTGGCCTATCAGGACAGAAAATAGGAAATCATACATTGTTTCACCTTCTTTCAGTCAGGCGGAGATGGCTTCCTGGGAGGACACAGGCAGTACAATTCTATCTCTAGGGGCAAAGAACACAGAAAATTCTCCCAAGCCTCCTTCAAGGCCTTCTAGACAATGCTGGGAAGAACAGGACTTAGGCAGGAATTAACTGCAGAAAGCTGCAGCAGGACCCTGATCATTGTGTCTCCTGAAGGAATGCACCTTTGTGCTTGAACATTTTTGAAGTGGAGTTTGTATGCTGCTGCTTTCTCCAATAGGAAAGTACAAGAACATTTCCTCACACATGTGAAGTAACATCTTGAGAATGCTTTGTCACTTATCTTATGCTTTTAACCCTCTCTCCATTTTCTAGATGCTTTTCTAGCAGACTGGAAACTCCTAAAAGGAGAGGCTCTGTCAATCATCTTATCCTAGGAACAAGCCACATACCAATGAATACAAACGAAATCTTTGAAAACTTCCTTCCATACACTCGCCAGTGTAGCTCAGACTTTTAAGGCAGCCACTCTATTCTCTCTTTGGAGTGTTGGCTTTGTTTACCTTTGCTAAACAAACTTCTATCCTAATGATCCATACTTATTTTGTCACTGAATTCATTCCTTCAAGAAAACAAGAACCAGGATATATCTATAAAATCCACAAGAACTCCCAGCCTTTTCCCTTAGCAACCTGAGTCTCAAACCCTCTCCAGAGAAGTTATACTTCCCAGACATGAAAATTTGGGAAATAAAATATAGTGTGAGTCATGGTTATGAACAGAGATTCCTTCAGAGACTAACTTTGCTTGTGGGACCAAGACCTTATCTTACTGTAGGGAAACTCTTCAACCATGGATTGCTAGAACTCCATATTTGCCAACCCGTGTCCAGTGCCACATCTGAAAGCCTCATGTCCCTCTAGCCTCCAAACAGAACTGTAAAAAGCATTACATTTCATCTTTT